>JAQBSW010004271.1:0-71301 GCA_029291075.1 Eudiplozoon nipponicum
AAAATTCGGACGGCAGTTGACGCCCCATTTTTTCTAAGCGTAATAATTCGCACATTTGCGCTGATCTTCCAGGCTGATATCTCTGTTGAATTTCTGCCATTAATAACTCAAATGCATTATACGGTTTTTCTTCTACAGTTCTGTCTCTGAAATTTTCCAAAGCATTTCGGAAATTTTCAGGCAATGCCATCCATGCTGCAACAAATTTTTCCATAGGGTTCACGATATTGTAAGCACTAAATATCATTTTGGCATCTCCTACCCAACTTGAATGTTTTTCTGACTTATACTGTGGTAGACTTAATATTTTTGGACTGGCGCGGTCGCCAAATTTTGTTGAGGCCCCTAACCTATTCGTGTCTGTAAGCCCCATAGATGCCAGATCGCTGGAAGTCCAAAAATTCACAGTAGAATCTGATATGCTTATATTATTGCTAGTGTCATTTAAATTCAAGTCCTCTATGTTCTGCACTAACTTGCATGTGTCCTCATACTTAATATCGGTATCCATGATCAAAAGTTTTAATAATTAAATTGACACTTACAATGGCAATCGGAAGGTGAGAGTCGGACAGCTGCTATGCCAGCAATAATCTGTTTCGATGTGTACGTGACCCACAAATAAAACAATTATACCTGTTCCAAGGCTCCTCCTCAGTGCTATATTATATCAGAACACAAGGCAAGGATTGTAAGAGTTTATTTTATAATGTTGTAATCGTTTATTATGGAAAGAAATGTTAAAATGCAGCAGACGAAATTTCAATACCAGGTTTGAAGCGAGATACTCAAAAACTGAAAATAGCGCACAATTTTAAAAATCAAGTCTTTAAACAAAGAATGTTCTGGAAAATAAAAAGAAAAAATTCTTTTTAAATAAAGTTGTTACAATCAACTAAGGTGGTTTAAATTTATCATTCAAGGTCATTTTATATAAGGCGGAGGATTCAACATCCTCTACAGAAATAAAAATCTCAAGAAAATCTGTTTCCGATAATAATTATCCTTGTCTTTTATTCAACCATGAGAAAGTATTATCACAATCAAAAAAATATCAGCAGGATTGCCGACTTTTTCAAGTTCAGTAGATAAAGTTTTAAAAGACATCTTAGATGGAGGCATTTCTCTAAGTCCCTTGGGTAATAGGTTATAAATTTTGTAGATTTTCAAGAAAGAGAATAACTTGCCCGCTACATTCTCCACCAAAGGAGGAGATATTGCCAAATGTCCAGATCTAGTTCCAACTTCATGACTCTTTCTTATCAGAGTCATATAGGCACCAGTCCACTGGTTCAAATGGAAAACTTTTATACAATAGCACATCCTCCGAAACCGCAAAGATTGCAATGACACAAACTGTAATCTAGAGGCGTATATAGTGCAAGAAATAGGACTAATATGTTTCACAACTTTTCTTTGTACAGATTCTATCTTATTAGACAAACCCTTTGTTAAGGGATTCCAAGTAGCGGCAGCATATTCTAGTATCGGTCTAATCCATATTATATACATTTTAAATTTTATTTCCTGCGATATAATATTTCTATTTATTACTGCCCATCTGTTCTTGGCACTGCCTACTACCATTTCAATTTGTCTCTCAGCAGAAGCCGTACAATGAATAGTTATGCCTACATCCTTAATTTCTTGCATAAGTTTTACCTCAAAAACATCATTAATCTCAGCATCATGAAAATAAACATAATTAAATTCTGTTCTGTTACCTATTTTTAAAGCTCTCGTCTTTTTACTGTTTATTCTCAGCCCTAGTGTTAACAAATATCTACTTAAATCATACAAATCTAGTGTCACATTATTTTTGGAGAATTCGACATTATTTGGATCAATTGTAAAGATTATTTTCAAATCATCAGCAAATTTGCAAGCTCTACCGTTAGGGATCTTAGTTTCCAAATGTGCAAATACAATTTTAAATAAAATTGGTCCCAAACTTGATCCCTGTGGAACTCCACTTGTTACCCTTTTCGATTTAGATATCAAATCGTTTACTTGAATACTCATTCTTCGATTATATATAGATACATCATCAAAATAGGAACAATTAAGGTATAATTCGAGTGTAACATTATGCAAAAAATTGAGAACCATGACTAGCCATTGATTGTATGTATTGTTGACTAATATGATGATATAATGCATAACATTTCAATTTTAATAAAACAAAACTTGGAAATAAAAATCTCAAGAAAATCTGTTTCCGATAACAATTATCCTTGTATTTTATTCAACCATGAGAAAGTATTATCATAATCAAAATAAAAAATATCAGCAGGATTGTAGACTTTTTCAAGTTCAGTAGATAAATATTTAAAAGACATCTTAGATGGAGGCATTTCTCTAAGCCCCTTCGGCAATTGGTTATAAATTTTGTAGATTTTCGAGAAAGAGAATAACTTGCTCGCAACATTCCCCACCAAGGAGGAGATATTGCCAAATGTCCAGATCTAGTTCCAACTTCATGACTCTTTCTTATCGGAGTCATATAGGCACCAGTCCACAATTTTAGCCAAGATGACAAGGAAAAATTCCAGAGGGCCAAAGATCTGTTAAGTCAAATAACCACATTAGCACCTGTGGATTGGACTAAGCCGTTTGAGCTAGTCACAGATGCTTCTGATGTAGCCATAGGAGCAGTATTACATCAACGGGATAATGGTATAGTCAAGTCGATTGGAATCCATAGTCAGAAACTACAAGATCGCGAGAAGTGATATGACGCGCTTGAAAAGGAGTTAATAGCAGTTTATTCTGCAGTGTTGAATTTTGAGCACTACCTAGATGTACATCAGTTTATGATATTAACTGATCATGAACTGTTGCTAAGTATCCTTGGGAAAGCAAATAGGTTAAATTATTCTCGGCGGATGAATTCACAAATAACCCGACTCGAAGAATTTGATTTTACCATTAGTCATATCTCAGGAAAAGAGAATGTGGTGGCAGATACTCTCAGTAGAACAGACGTATCAGATAAAGATATGATTCGTTCAGAGTCACTCGCATGCTCGGTTGTATCTTCTAATGATTTTGTCCAGCAATTGATGGAAGTACAAGGTCTTGATCCTTTAGTAGCTGTGTTGGCAAAGAATCCTACATATACACACAGGAAGATTGGAGATAAGTGGTTATTATGTGAAATCTCCAGGAGCCAACCTAGACCTTATGTACTGTTAGAATTAAGGTATAAGGTAATTCAGCAGCTACATGAATTCAGTCATCCTTCCATTAAGGCAACTATTAGGATGGTCACTGATAGATATGTATGACCTAAGATGTCGAAAGACATAAGAGCCTGGGTAAGGACATGTGCCCGGTGTCAAACTTGTAAAGTTTGGCGTCATACCAAAACTGAAATTAAAACGATTGGTATACCAGCGGGTCAATTCATGCATGTTCATATTGATATAGTAGAAACGCTTGAGAGTTCCGGCCAAAAGTATTTACTCACGATGGTCGATCGGTTCAGTCGTCAGTTTGAGGTAGCAATCCTGAGGGACATGACAACTCAAGAAGTCTTACTTATGTTCTTGCATAATTGGGTGTCGCGATATGGTGTACCGGTATGGGTAACTACTGATCGTGGTAGTCAGTTTATGTCTGAACTGTTTATCAGATCATTGAATACAATGGGGATAGAAGTAAGACACACATCTGCTTATAATCCCAGAGCTAATGGGATGGTTGAGAGACTGCACAGGGAGCTGAAGGCTGCATTACGCTGCACCGGTGGATCCAGTTGGATACATGATTGGCCCATAGTTTTGTTGGCAATGCGAAACAGATACAGAGTTCAGTTAGGAACATCCATAGCAGAGCTAGTTTATGGAGAGCCATTGACGTTACTTGGAAATCTTCATATAGAAGCACCAAGTTGTCTCGATTGGGTCTATAGTTCAGTAGATTGGTTTGTTGGAGCATTGAGAGGTAAAATAAGTCGTTTAGCTCCAACCAAAACTAGAAGTAAAAAGTCCAAATGCTATGTATCTTCAGATTTAAAGCTGGCATCGCATGTGTATATAACTAATGAGGACAGACAGAATTGTCTGACTTCATTCTATAAGGGGCCATTTAAAGTCAATCATATGACTGAGAAAAATGCATTTATAGAAGTAAATGGCACAGTAGAATGTGTAACACTGGATCGCTGCATTCCACAGTTTATTTGGACGGAGGAGGAGACTGAGGAACAGTATTCATCGAAGTATCCAGAAGTTGAGGCGAGATGTGACTCAGAAATTTGTGAGAAAAACGAAGAGTCGAACAAATATGGAAAAGAAGTAAAGATTAAAACCAAGACAACTGAGAATAAAGAACAATGCAATATGAATATGAAATCTAGTGAAGTACCAGCACAACTTGTTGAAACTCGTTCTGGAAGAGTCATCAAGAAACCGAAGAATGAGGACTACATCATGTATGGTTAATCATCTTAAACATGAGGGTGTAATTATTGGACACCAATTAACTCCTCATATAAAAATAAATCAATTTTTATTTTTGGACATTTGATGTTATCGCTGGTTTCGTAAAACAATATTGTAATTTTTGAAAAAAATTGTAATTTTTTTGGAAGTTCTTTTGTTCATATTGTCGAAGTTTTTGACTTGTCTTGTCGAAGGAAAAAGTTGTAGTTTGATCTGAGTTGCTGAATTGCACAAGCGGAACACTGCGTGGTTCCATCTCCGATATCTTTGCTAATAAATTATTGTAATCCACTTTTATCAATCGTTCTTATTACGCATTATTCAGAAGGATCTCAAATTTTCTTCAGGTAATTGACGTGGATATTTGTTTTCAAGGTCACCACCGTATCATCCATATAATCTGGGGATATCAGCGTATCCTGGTAAGCTTAATTAATATACTATATAATTGCAAGTAATTTAATATTATGGCTGGTTTATTAAATACTGAGGATATAGTGCAGTTGGCTAGTGGACTTAAGGATTGTAGCTTAAAAGATAGTTCAGAGGAACTTAAGTATTCCAAGACAGATGATCATTCGGTATATATGGATTTTCCGGGCCTGGCATCCAAGAGACCCTCTTATGGTAGTGACCAAAGGGCCTCTACAAACTGTGATTTTAGACACAATCTCTGTTAGTTTCAAACAGTTTTAATTGAGATTTCGTATTTTGAATCTCACGGCGCGCGGTTTGGAATGGCTACGGTTCTGTCGCATACCTATATTGAGAAAATCGTTACGGACCTTCAGAACTCTGTGATGGTGCTGAAGGATGAGACCAATCGTATTAAGAATAGAATGTCAAAACTGGAAACAGACGTTGATGCGTATACGGCGAAATTGGAATTAGCGGAAAAGAAAAATGAAACTTTAAGCGTACAAATTATAGTGTAACTCGTGGCTCCGCGTTACAACCCAACGATGTTCGATTTTGACAAATACGGTGCTCTTTAAGGTCAACTAATCTAACTCTGTTCTTACACAATATTTCTCTTAACTGTGATTTTAGCAACAATCTCAGTTATTTTCAAGCAGTTTTAATTTATATTTCTTGAACTGCAATTTTATTTGTAATTAATAGGGGTTGTTTATTAAATATACAGAACCGCACGCGATATGCATGGAACACGCGGTGGATTATTGTGTCACAGTGGATTCATTTCGCTCAGTTGGATTATTCGCAGTTTACGCGAGGGATTTACTGCTCACATTTAACTATGCCTATCCGAATTTCAGAGAATAATGGATTATTATAATGATATAATTTAAAAACATAGCAAATAGTGAACTAATTATTTGTGACACTTTGTCATTGAAGTCTTTACACGAATTTCATCAATTCATTTCAGTGACAACTTTTAACAGTGTCTATGTTCATATCATCATATATTTTCAATCGGTTGCATATATTCATTTCAATTCAGTCATTTGTGAAGGTATAATTGCTTGTGTGAAAGACATGCAAATTTGTAAATATCGTTCATTTTACCAACGTCTAGTGCATGAACAATTTTGTTTAACTGTGACTTGTGCATGAAAAATTCATCTTGGTGAATACTGTTTTAACTTTTGCCGTCTAGAGTACGCACAATTTAGTTTGACTGTGACTGGTGTTTAAGACATTCATTTGTGTTAAAATTTAATTTACTTGCCGTCTAGAGCACGGTCAATTTGGACTACTTATGATTTCATATGCGAAACCATTTACAATACATGTGTGATCCTTCATATCAGTCTTCTCTTATCACACATCGGGAAGAAGCCGGGGATTAATCAAGTGCACGGATTTCCACAGTCACTACCAAACTAATGTAGGGCATGATAAATCTCGCAAAAGTCTCCTACATAAATGGTGCCCCGTTTCGTCGAACTCACAGCCAGCAAAGAATTAATAAACATCTAGATATTGTGAAATTCAAGCACTTTGGATGAATGCCATGAAGGAAAGTAAATTCTAAGACACATATCACAGAAAAATACCCTCTCGGGAATACAGTGCTCGAAGACAGCCGGACGATGACGGGTGAGGACGATGTTACACTGCCATCTATTCTCGACAACACTCATACGCATAAGTTGTGGTCCAGTTCAGGAAAGGCAGGAAGCCCGGTGGTGAGCCCAGCAACAGGCCGCACCAACACATGGACACAGTATAAAATATGCCAATTCGATCCAGTCTACCTTGACGAGTGGGTCGACGATGTTACTTTATTGACCAATGTGTCCAATATAACAGACGAGGGCTCAATATTTTTGAGGGCTTGGGAGACGATCTTAATGCCTTTCAGACGCGGACTCAAATATATCCTGCATCAATACACTGAGGGCACATTTGCGCAGCTATGACAGAGACTGCAACGCGGCGTCAAGCAGCGTTTGACACCAGATCGAGAAGACAGGCTTACAGAATTAATGAGCCAGATGTCCCTAGGTAGCCGCACGCCTTCTTAGCTATTTAGGGAGATGGAGCAGAAAGCCTTGGAATTCAACCTGCCCAAGGAAATCGTAATGCGACTGTTCATACAGAATCTTCCGCCGGCACTACAATAGATGGCCACGTTCCTGCGCGAATCTCTCGAAGTACAAGACTACGTTCTGCCGGCACGTCTAGACAAGTGGTGGAAGAAACACGACTACGGCTCACCTGCCCAAGAAAAAGGCCACATCACCTCAAGACTATTCAAATCACAACCCACCGAATTATCAGCCGGTACAAACGTCACGAATGAACGCCTCATCAGCCTGCTCGAGAACCTCACCGTAAGGCCAAATTTGGCCTCAGTCGATGCCGTCCAGAGCAGACGCGACCAGAGCAGGCGTGACCACCGTCGTCCACCGACCCGGAATAGCGCCAGGAGGTCGATTTCGAGAGACCGAACCACAGTGCCAAAGTTAGCAGCGGAGTGGTGTCCGAATCATCGCAGCTATGGCCACTCCACACGTTACTGCCTCGGAAACGGCTGCTTTTTCCCGCGCACAGACGCGACGTTCAAGTGGGCGCGGTCACCCTCAACAACTCAGGAGGATCCGCCCATGGAAGGTTCGGAAGACGGGTGGGGTCAGCCTCCTCGGTGGCAGTAGAGACTGAGCACCCCAAGATTGTTGGCCGCTCCACGTCTGATGGCTCGAAGCACGTTGCTTTCGCGGTAGAGCGCAATCAAACTATTTTATTTACAGCGACGGCTCCAGTCAAGTCATGCTTCAAACGCCCAAATGCCAGCAACCAGTCTCGTCGTCAGTTGCCACTATCAACATCTTTTCTCATCCGTGACGCAGCCTCTGGCGAATTATTTTTCATAGACACTGGATCAGACGTGAGCTTACTACGTCACAATTATTTCGAACCCACCCACCCAGTCGACACCAGCAGTCTGACATGCGCCAATGGCTCCAACATAGCGAAGTTTGGGGTACGAGTACACACAATCTCGTTCTCCAACTCAAATGATGTTTCAATTATCCTTTCATCCACGCCAACACGACAAGAAACATCATTGAACGTGACTTTCTCGAACACTTCCACCTGACCATTCGTCCAAGAACACGAGAGATACGCACTGCAGACAATCAGTTGCGTACGTCAGCGCTAAAACATACGACTCGCGCCGAAGCAGTCTCATCTATACAGCTTATTCCTCCATTTCCTCATGTACCGCAACTGGACGATGTTCTGAAACGTCATGAAGAAATTTTCAAACCTATCTCCTTCATGCCCGATCTCAAGAGGAAGCGTGCCATCACAGCACATCGTATCATCTTGTCGAAACCACTTCCTAATCCTCCACGAGCACGTCCATTGGCACCACACAAACATAAGGCTGCCGAGCAAGAATTCGCCATGCTACGTCAACAAGGCATCTGTACACGATCCAGCTCACCTTTTGCGTCGCCTGTGGTAGTAGTACCAAAGAGTGAACCAGACACTTTCAGGGTGTGCGGGGATTATCGTATTCTCAATTCTTGCACACAGTCTGATTCGTACATCCTGCACAAATCCAGCTGACCTACTCAGATCTGCTATCGGTCATGCTGTGTATTCAAAACTTGACCTAGTGAAAGCCTACTATCAAGTACCGATGGACAAAGACTCAGTATCATATACTGCACTCAGATTCACCGGAGGTGGTACGCACGAATATCACTATATGCCTTTCGGTCTCAAGAATGCCTCGCAAACATTCCAACGCGTTATGGACGAATTACTAGATGGTCTACCATTTGTAATTCCATATCTAGACGACATCCTGGTATTCTCCAACTCAATGACCGAACATATACAACATATTGAGATCCTGCTCACACGCCTAGCAGACTATGGCTTCGACTTCATGGTAACAAATGCGTCTTTGCACAGAAATCAATTGAATTCCTCGGTCATCAAATTTACGAAGAAGGCATGACACCAATACCTACTAAGTTTTGTTCTATTCAAGATCTACAGCCTCCAACCACCGTTCCGGCATTACGACGATTCTTGGGCAAGATGATCTACTATTCTCTATTTATACCCTGCGTTGCCAAGATTCTGGCACCTCTTCACAACTATCTCGTGCCAGAAAGCCGTTTCGTCAAGAAATCACAACCGATTCAGCTCAACGTGGACGACATGCAGGCTTATGAGGATGCCAAAAGGGCCCTATGCAAAGCGACCATGCTACATTCCCCGGATTGTTCTCAACCTATTGAATTGATAGCTGACGCATCCGACGTTGCCATAGGCGCAGTACTTCAACAATCCATCAATGACATACACCAACCTATCGCATTCTATTCGCAAAAACTACAACCTCGCGAGACGCGATATGATACATTAGAAAAAGAGTTACTCGCAATCTACCGGTCGATCCTACATTTCCACACCTATCTGGATGGCCGAAAGTTCAAGATCTACACAGACCATCTTCCTCTACTTCCGATGCTGAGAGGAAAGAAAGAGTATTTATATTCACGACGTGTCAACTCACAACTTACACGAATACACGAGTATGAATATGAAGTCACTCATGTCAAAGGATCAGAAAACGTGGTCGCAGACTCCTTAAGCCGTCCTGCAGAAATCTGTGCTTCTATCATGTGTCTTTCAACTATAAGCACTCAGGAATTGCAAGCAGCTCAGCAAGATGATCTATCAATTCGGACATTTGATGTCAATTGCCTGAAAACATTTGATTATGATGGAACTCTGCTGCAGTGTGAAATAACTGGCGTGGGCCCTCGGCCGTTTATACCTGAAAAACTCCGTCACAAGATCTTCGAAGTCTACCATTCAATGAGCCACCCATCTGGCGAAGCATCAGTGGAAATTCTATCCAGAACGTATTTTTGCCCTGGCATGCGGCGAGATATCAAGATGTGGTCAAAACAATGTCTAGAATGTCAGAAATGCAAAGTGACGAGACACACCAAAACGGTGCCACAAGTCATTCAAGTGCCCAAAGTCCGGTTTACGCACATACACGTTGATCTGGTAACCTTACCTGCCGTGAACAATATGCGATATCTACTGTCAATACGGGATCGCACCACTCGATGGTATGAGGCCATACCACTGCCAGACATGAAGCAAGAAACTGTCAGTTATGCTTTAGAGCTCAATTGGTTCTCTCGGTTCGTTGCTCCAGCTGAAGTGACAACCGATCGTGGCGCACAATTCCTCGGAGAAGAGTTCGCAGCCCTACTGCAATACTATGGTGTCAAACACTCCGTGACCGCGGCTCGCAACCCGAGAGCAAATGGTTTCGTCGAAAGGCCACACCGAGAACTGAAAGCGGCGCTCAAGGCTAGCCCAGAAGAAAATTGGCTTGCGGCTTTACCGAAAGTACTCCTATCAATGCGTACAAGACCTCGTGAGCCGATCAAATGTAGTTCCGCTTAAATGGTATTTGGCGAATGTCTACGGCTACCTGGCGAACTAGTCCGATCACGCTCTGAAACTGCATTAACGATGAACGATCCGACATTTCTGTTTCCACTTCGCAGTTTTCTACAATATAACGATCAGAATCGGCCGATCTGTCCTACACGTCAGCAACATGGTCCAATTTATAAACGCAAAGATTTTGATAGCTGCAAATGGTTCTTCGTCAACAACGATATGGATAACAGAATTCTAGCCAAACTGAAGCGCGGTCCTTATCGTGTGTTAGATCGACGTCAGAATTACATCATTTTGGAGATTAATGGCAAAGCTGAAGCTGTCTCCAAACACAGATTATCCCCGGCCGACGTTGATCCAAATGACCCGCTGTTCCGCGATGTAGACCTATCAGGCGGTGAAGAAACGATAACGCCACCTACCAGACAGTCTTGCTGACAACGGACTGACGCCCGACATCTCATCAACAACCGAGCCAACTGAAGCCGTCACGCCGCCGCGAGATATAGAAGAAACAGAATCAGTGTTGACAGAGCCAAAATCAGTCGTTACACGGTATGGCAGAGCAATAACACCTCCTGTAAGGTTAGCCCCTTTCATTTTGTAATAATTTTCATTGTCGGGGGGTGTATGTAACACGCGGCTCTGCGTTACAACCCAACGATGTTCGGTTTTTGACAAATACAGTGGTCTTTAAGGTAAAAAATCTAACTCTGTTCTTACACAATATTTCTCTTAACTGTGATTTTAGAAACAATCTCTGTTATTTTCAAGCAGTTTTAATTGAGATTTCTTGAACTGCAATTTTATTTGTAATTAATAGGGTTGTTTATTAAATTTACAGAACCGCGCGCGTTACGCATGAAACACGTGGTGGATTATTGTGTCACAGTGGATTCATTTCGCTTAGTTGGATTATTTGCAGTTTACGCGAGGGATTTACTGTTCACATTTAACTATGCCTATTCGAATTTGAGAGAATAATGGATTATTATAATGACATAAGTTAAAAACATAGCAAACAGTGAACTAATTATTTGTGAAACTTTGTCATTGAAGTCTTTGCATGAATTTCATCAATTCATTTCAGTGATAAATTTTAACAATGGCTATGTTCATATAATCATGTATTTTCAATCGGTTGCATATATTCATTTCAATTCAAACATTTGTGAAGGAATAATTGCTTGTGTGAAAGACATGCAACTTTATAAATAGCGTTCACTTTACCACCGTCTAGTGCATGGACAATTTTGTTTAACTGTGACTTGTGCATGAAAAATTCATCTTGGTGAATACTGTTTTAACTTTTGCCGTCTAGAGTACGGAAAATTTAGTTTGACAGTGACTGGTGTTTAAGACATTCATCTGTGTTAAAATTTAATTTTATTTCCGTCTAGAGCACGGTCAATTTGGACTACTTATGATTTCATATGCGAAACCATTTACAATAAATGTGTGATCCTTCATATCAGTCTTCTCTCATCACACATCGGGAAAAAGCCAGGGATTAATCAAGTGCACGGATCTCCACAGCCGCTACCAAACTAATGTAGGGAATGATAAATCTCGCAAAAGTCTCCTGCAGTAGAATTGACTGAAGCGTTACATATGAAGTTAGATAAATTACAGATAAATGTTCAGCCATGGGTTGAGTTGGCTGACATAACAGTGGAAGACGACACGCCAATCAAGAATAAAACATCAGGGGAAGAAATAATAAACATATTAGCGAATGAAGTATCAGCGCGGATTAGCAAACGAGAACAGCTAATTTTATTTAATCTTGATGAAAACGTTGACGAAAAAGATGTCGAGAAATTAAACGTCCTGATCAAGGATGAGACGCATTCTGACATTGCTAAATGTTTTAGGGTTGGAAAACGATCCGATCTTCCTAGACTGGTGGTTATAATGTTATCAAAGTGGCCAACGAATATGCAAATCGAGGCTATCAATAAAAGGAAAGGTGAGAATCTGAATTTTCATAGCATATTTATTGGACGTGACAAAACATTTCTCCAACGAATGTTGTCAAAAGCGAAAAAGCTAAAGAACAACCAGGAGCGGAAGCCATCTACTTTTGATCACGATATTATAAGTAATTTATCGAGAGAGATACAATAACAAAGAACGATGTATCATTACTAAATGTTGTGGACAGTGGGGGGGGGGAAGAGAAGAATTATGGCCTCAAAACACGGGAAACGAACAATAAGGAAGCCAACAAAGCTGAACCAGTAAAAGTCGATAATTGTTCAGATAAGTCGTATTCTACATTTACTTTATTTTATGCCAACTTTCGAAATGTTAGGAACAAAAACGTTTTGCTGTGTAATTTTATAATAAGTAACGATTTTGATTTTATAATATTATCTGAAACTTGGCTTAACAAGGATATTGAAAACCACGAATTTGATATTCCTCACTATTCTTTATTCAGAAAAGATAGATCGCTGGATGAAAGAGGTGGAGGAGTACTCATTTAAATTAAATCTTTATTAAATGCGAAAATTTTACATACTAGTGAAGATAATGCAATCATTGATTTTTTAACTATACAAATTGATAATCTGATCTTAACCGCATTTTACAGACCGCCGTATGCTACTTTATATGATGATCAAACATTTACCAATTCTTTTCAATCTATTTTTGACTGTCATGGCTATAATGTGGTGGTAGGTGATTTTAATAAGTTACATGACTGTGAAATAATCAATTTTTTTCTAATCACGATCTCAAGCAGATTATAAATGAATCAACTAGAGGTTCGCAATGCTTAGATCATGTATACTTAGAAACTGAAACGGTGAAATCACACAGTTATAATGTTGTTAACTATTTCAAAGAACTGGATCACAAACAAATTATTTTACAATGGAACATCTTGAGTAGCAAAACACAGAAACTTAATTTTGAAAATGAACACGTGAAATGTTCAGAATCAACTGGAATCTTTTTAGAGAATTAAGCATACTGATTGATTATGAAAGTTTTTATATCTTGAACACAGACGAATTTGTTTCTTCTGTTTCATCGTTATTATCTGTTTTATTTCAGGCATCTACGTTTACGGATATAATACCGAAACGAATTAATAGGAAATTATGTAAACTAAGAATTAAACGAGATAATATAATAAAGTGTAGTCTTATCAATAGTATTAAACAACTGAGGTTAGATTTGATTGATAAAGAAATTAATTCATCACTGCTGATAATTCGTCAAAGATCAGAACGAATTATTTTGGCCAAAATGAAGAGTAATCCTAGACTAGGATACAAACTCCTCCCAGATTACAGTAAATATAAGGAAAAGTTAAGGCTTATATTACCTGTGGATAAAACTGAGCATGAATTTCTCTGTGAATTGGATGAAGTATTTGGCAAATTGATATGTAATCCACAGAATGAAAGAAATTTCATGGAACTACCTGATCCTTTGGGAGACCAGGAACCAGGACTTGTTATTGACGGTGATGAATTGATAAAATTAATGTAAAAAATCAAATAAAACAAACAAAAAGATCACCTTGGTATTTCGATTGATAACCTGCTTCAATTACCCTTAACCTTTAGGAATGCGCTCTGCAACTTTATAAATAGAATTTTGAAGAAAGGGAAATTACCAATCGATATACTAACGATAGTAGCTAAACTACGAAGCCAAAAGTAAGTAAGCCAACGTGCGCCAATGATTATAGATTAATCTCTATTATCCCTTCTGTTTTTGAAGATAATAGAACGATTTATACTAGATCATTTAGAGCGTATGTTGCCGGCTGATTTTGATTTATGTCAACATGGCTTTACGAAAGATAGATCGACAACTACTAATATGCTTTCTATGTGGAAACATGTAATTACATTAGATGAGAATAAGTTAGATGCATTAATTGTATTTATAGATATCTCCAAAGCTTTTTGACTCTATATCTTTTGATGCTATTTTGAATGCGATTATTTTATTGAATATTGATCCGAATATTTTTAGATTATTTAGATACCATTTATATAATCGCAGAATGAGTATTCACGTCAACGCTTTGATATCAAAATCGAAAAGAGTAACAAGTGGAATTCCACAGGGATAAAGTTTGGGGCCAATTTTATTTAAAATCGTATTTGCACATTTGGAAACTAAGATCCTTAACGGTCGAGTTTGCAAATTCGCTGATGATTTAAAAATAATCTTTCCAATTGATCCAAAAAATGTCGAATTCTCCAAAAATAATGTGACATTAGATTTGTATGATTTGAGTAGATATTTGATTACACTAGGGCTGAGAATAAACAATAAAAAGACGAGAGCTTCAGAAATAGGTAACAGAACAGACTTTAATTATGTTTATTTTCATGATGCTGTGATTAATGATGTGCTTGAAATTAAACTTATGCAAGAAATAAAGGATTTAGGCATAACTAATCAATGTACAGCTTCTGCTGAGAGATATATTGAAAGGATAGTAGACAGTGCCAGGAAAAGTTGGGCACTAATAAATCGAAATATCTTATCGAATGACATAAAACTTAAAATGTATATAATATGGATTAGACCGATACTAGAATATGCTGTCGCTACTTGGAATCCATTAAAAAAGGGTTTGTACAATAAGATAGAAGCTGTACTGAAGAAAAGTTGTGAAACAAATTAGTCCTATCTCCTGCACTATATACGCCTCTAGATTACAGTTTGTATCAATGCAATCTTTGTGGTTTCGGAGGATGTGCTATTGCATAAAAAGTTTTCCATTTGAACCAGTGGACTGGTGCCTATATGACTCCGATAAGAAAGAGTCATGAAGTTGGAACTAGATCTGGACATTTGGCAATATCCCCTCATTTGGTGGGGAATGTTGCAAGCAAGTTATTCTCTTTTTAGAAAATCTACAAAATTTATAGCCAATTGCCAAAGAGGCTTAAAGTAACGCCTCCATCTAAGATGTCTTTTAAGTTTTTATCTACTGATATAGAAAAGTCTACAATCCTGTTGATGTTTTTTATTTTGATTATGATAATACTTTCTCTTGGTTGAATAAAAGACAGGGATAATTGTTATCTGAAACAGAATTTCTTGAGATTTTTATTTCCAAGTTTATTAAAATTGAAATGTTATGCATTATATCATCATGTTAGTCAAAAATACATACAATCAATTGCTAGTCATGGTTCTCATTTTTTTTGCATAATGTTACACTCGAATTATACCTTAATTTTTCCTATTTTTGATGATGAATCTATCATTCCCTAGGCAGCCGAACTTTCTGATATTGATATATTGTACAGTACAGCTAGTGAGATTTACTTATCTACATGAGACTAATTGCGAATTTTTATGTCATGTGATACCTTTTTTATATTGTACATTTTACAATTTTATTATTTGATGGAACATGTGTGGTTTGAATTCAAATAAAGATATTCTATTCTATTCTATTCTATTTATTGAACTGCAATTTTAATTGTAATTAACAGGGTTTGTTCTAATAAATAAACACACCCGCGCGCAATACGCTGGGAACAGGCGGTGGATTCTAGTGTAAAACGCGGCTCCGTGTTACAACCCAACGATGTTCAATTTTGTAGGGGCTCCTAACCTCATCTCGTGTCTGAGAACCCCATAGACGCCAGATCGGGATACAGTCCAATAATCTTGACAGTAGAATCTGATAAGCTTGTATTTTAATTCGCATCTGCTAAATTCATACCTGCCATGTCTTGCGCTAACTTGCTAGTGTCCTCAAATTTAAGATTAGCATCCATATCTATCGAATTTAATTATTAAATTGACACTTAATGTTAGGCAAATCGGGATGTGAAACCTTTCACGATGCAAAACACCCGAACAAATAATCTGGAAAGAAATAGACGCGAAAAACAGAATTATTAAATTACCTGGTTCAGAACGTCCCCAAATGCATACATCAATAAAAAATATAAGACAGTGTTAGCAGGCGTATATTGTAGAAAACGATCAGACTTTTAATAAAGAAAAATGAAACAGTTGCAGCAGGCCGAGGAAGACACAACCAATCGAGGGCAGTAATGCTCGAAAACTGAATATGGCGCACAATTCAATGTGACGTATTTAAGCAAAGAAAGTTCTGGAAAATAAATGAAATAAATTCTTTTTAAATAAAATTCGAATCAATCAGCCAAGGTGGTTTAAATTTATCAGTTAATGTCACTTTAATTTTGGCGGAGGAATTATCTTCCTCCACAATTTTGACAAATATGGTACTCTTTAAGGTCAAATAATCTAACTCTGTTTTTACACAATATTTCTCTTAACTGTGATTTTAGAAACAATCTCTGTTAGTTTCAAACAGTTTTAATTGAGATTTCTTGAACTGCAAATTTATTTGTAATTAATTATTGTTTTATTGAATAAGAAAAATTGTCGGGTGGAACGCAACGACCGGAGAGAGCGTGCTTGTGGTTTTCAACATTTTTCTCTACTTTCGAAGGATATCGGGTTTTATTTTGTTTTTATTTTTCAGATTCTCGGGATTTCTTGTCTGATTTCTTCTCCAGGATACTCCAGGAATCTACCTACACATTTTTTGGAATCTACCTTCAGTTATCAAGGATCTATTTCTAGCCCACCCGATTTTTCCGTTTATTTCTACATTTTAATACCTATTCTTTTTCGCTCATCAATACTCTTTCTTTTCCTCTCTTTTACCGTAATCAATATTAATTCTACTCTTCTATCTAACTCCATCATGAACCAACTTTCGTCGCCAGCCCCCATCTCCCCGTTCCTCACCCAAAAGATTATCTCCAATATTTCTGATCTCCAACAGCAAATGGCGGATATCACAGGATTACTTGGAGCACTGACTGGCAACCTTTCAGTCTCCTCCGTTCAGCCCCATTTGTTGCGTCAAGCGGATGCGTTTCTGAATGGGGTAGCCAGGGAGGTTGCCCTGCGAAACCACAACAAGCGAAACCTCTTTCTTTGGTCTCCGCGCTCCCCACTCTCAAAGGACGATCTGGCCTCAGATCTCATCAGTCAAATAGGGGAAAACTTTAGCCACCTTAAAGAGATCTCCTCGGGAAAGGGTCGAGCCTTCATTCTCTCCTCGCACAAAAGACTGTCTGACGATGAGGTTCGTCATCTCAAATTACACTCGCCCATCTTAACATCCGGACAAGTCAAACTCAAACGAGACTACACTCTGCTACAGAGGACTCTAGAGAAAGCACAAACTCACACACCGGACACCACCCCTCCTCCAGCTCATCACGCCTTTCCGGGCTGGAGCAATCCAAAGAAAAGCCGTTCAGTTCACGGCGGACTCCTTGGCGACGCACCTTCCTCCAGTCCACCCCCACTCACACCTTCCCGATTTGAAGGCCTTCCTCTCACCTTTAGCCCTTACTCCGCAACCAGTCCCCCCACACTATCTCAAGCTTTACCACGTCGTCGTGGCCGACCACGCCGCGCTAAGCCTCCTAATAACGCATCTTCTCTCCCAAACCCGTCCGCCAGGTCCACATCCCCTCGACAAGTTACCTTTGTGACAGATGCTATGACCCAGAAACCGAAAAAACGTAAGTCTACTAAGGCCAAGCAAAACTTCGACCCAGCCCCATCAACTTCATCTCCCCCTACTGAATCCATCATCGTCCCCACCCTGGACAGTTCCGCCTCAGCTCCTGATCTTTCTCCGTCCCTGCTCGCCCCCTCAACGCACCTTCCGAGTGCCCCCTCGAACCCAGATATCTCGCCCCCCTCTTGCTTTCAAACCCTACAACTGCCTCACCCACCTGATAAACGCGGGACAACAGAAATCCAAATCGACGCTGACCACTCTATCCTTGTCAACGAGCGGTCTGTCACCCTCATCAGCCCTAGATCTCGCTCCACCCGCCAGCGGAAAGCCCCCGCACGCTTCTCCTCCCCGATCTAACCATCCCTCTCTCAAAGCGCTCTCAGCAATCCTCATCAACTGCAGGTCACTTACGCCTAAAATTAATCAACTACGAGCCTTTCTGTCCTCTAACGAGATTGACATATGCGTTCTTGTTGAGACTTGGCTGTCCCCTTCCATCCACTGTGATGATCTTTTCCTCATTCATGGATACACGTTCCTTCGTAGCGACAGAACTGTCGGTCGTGGAGGCGGACTAGCTGCCTATGTCCGATCCCTTCTTATGCCCAAACGCTTGTCGACATCGAACTCTCAAGGTTTGGAATTTTTCTCGTTTCAGCTACAAATCCTTAACCAAAGCATATCTACCTGCGTTGTCTACAGACCCCCTAATATCTCACTCATCGACGACACTCGCGGGGCCCAACTCCTTTCCACTTTTTTCTCTTTACACTCTGATCGGTACGTCGTTGTGGGTGATCTCAACCTCCCCATGACTAACTGGCATAATCTAGCTTCCGAAAGTCACCCACTGCTTCGACTCTTCGCGGATAACCTGCTACACCAATTCGTGCATTTTCCTACCCGAGGGAACAACCAACTGGATTGTGTTCTCTCCAATAACGAGGTGACCGATGTTCGCTCTCGGGAAATCTTCCCCAACCTTGATCACTGTCAGGTATCCTTCCTCTTACCTCTCTTATCCTTCACCCCTCGAGAAGACACCCAATCTTTCAGACGATTCACCAACTGGGAAGAGTTCCGCCGACTCTGTGACACAGTTAACTGGAGGGACCTCTTTCTCCCAAACAATCTCTCCTCGTGCTTTTCCGAAGTCCATAACATCCTATCCTCCCACTATAACTCCGCCACCTCTATTCAACAAGTATACTCGACGAATAAGTTGAACGCTCTGTTTAAGGCACGTGACAACCTCGCACGCAACTCTCGCCTACGCACATCGTCACTTGCTCGCGCCCTCGCTCTGAGACGCATTGATGGGCTCATTAAACAGGCTATCAACAAACAAGCGCTCCACATCGAAAAACGCATCCGCTCAGCTCCTAATCCCCGGGCAAAGTTCGCCATCATCAAACACCAATTGCTGCAAAAGCCCAAAACCTCGTTTATCAACTTCTCTCAGTCAGGCGACCTCTGCTTCGCCAATGATTATCTGACTCACCTTCTCGACTCCTTTTCCACTCCCACTCCACCTGTTGAGATGTTAGACAACGGAGACACCGAGAACCTACGCTGGTTCCATGTCTCTCCGGCTTCCGTCGCCCAAGCAATTAAAAACATTAAATCTAAACACCAATTTGATCAATATGGTGTCTCGGTCAGTATGATTGCCCTTCTAGGCTGGAACGTCTTCTCTCTGATTGCAGATGTTATTAATCATTGTCTCGAAACCACCTATCTTCCCCCGGACTGGCTCAATTCGACGATCTCTCCTATCCCTAAAAATGGCACTTCTTCGATCTCATCATTTAAAGATCTCCGCCCCATTACTATCGTCCCTTCTTTCACCAAAATCTTCGACAGGATCTTATACAACCTAATCTACCCCTCCATTAAGTCTCATGTAAACTTCTATCTCCTCGATGATCAACATGGCTTTCTGAATGGCCGCTCCTCTTCCACCAACTTAGTTAGTGTTCTCGATCATTGCTACTCCTCCTTCTCTAAAGGGCTCCAGTGCACCCTCCTATTCCTGGATATTTCCAAGGCTTTTGACTCGCTGTCATTTTCAGCAATCGAATCCGCCTTACTGAGAAGCGGTATCTGCGGCAACGTACTCAATCTTATTAGTTACTATCTCCGAAACCGATATGCGACAGTAAAAGTTGGCAGTAGTCACTCGAGGCCAGCCCATATCAGATCCGGTGTTCCCCAGGGCTCCGTACTTGGTCCCATTCTCTTCAACCTTACGCTCGCGCACATACAGGTTGATGACAACCTTTTCAAACTGTTCAAATATGCGGATGACATGGTTATCGTATTCAGCAACTCCAAAACATCCAACTCCTTATCCCTTATATCGGAGCTCCTATCCTCGCTCCACTCGCAGCTCAGCAGAATCGGCCTCAAACTAAATCCCACCAAAACTCGCATAATGAAACTCTCCTCTGATCCATTCTGCTCTATCCCGGTTGCCAACTACCCCCTTGATATAGAAATAATAGATTCGGCCAAACATCTTGGCATTCACTTCTCGAAATCCCTTGACTTCTCCCTACACCTTACACACACTACCTCCAAACTCTTCAAATGGGCCCGTCTGATCTGTTTTAAGACTAACAATCCCACTCTCCAACTCACGTTATTCAAGGTCTACGTTCTGCCCCTCATTTCCTACGCCAGCGAATTCTACTGTCCTCTAACCCTCGCCTCCTCCTATACTATTGAACAGATATCCTCCAGATTTCTAAAACGAGTCTTCCCGAAATGCCAAAACTATAGGGAACGCCTTCTTCTGGCAAACCTTCTTCCGCTTTGGTTCACCCGTCACCTTCGCGTCATTTCTTTTATCCACAAGATCACAACCTGCTTACCACTCTCCAATTTTGCCCACCCCAGTCACCACTATGCCACACGTTCTAGTAACTCTTCTATCCAAGCCTACCATACCCCCACCATATTTAAAAAAATCTATCTCTTCTCCAAAGCCACTAATGTCTTCAACGCTCTCCCCACAGACATAAAACTCCTACCCCAGCACGAATTCAAAAAGGCAGCCCATCAGTACTTCTTCAACAAATTTCTTTGTGATACGACCGATTGGAAACGAAACTGGTTCCTTCTCAATCCATAACATTTACTTCACCCCAGGCTATCCTCTTTACTAACTTCGTAGGGTTAAATCCATCAGGCAGCCATCTTCCACTCTACCTCTCTTGTCTTATTCTTTTCTTCTAGATTCACTAATACCACCTCTCAGCCCATTCCTAACCCCATTATATCCACGTTGTGGATACTCTACTACGTTTTGCTCATCCAACTCTTTTCTTTCTTTCTTGTTTCAGCGGAGGACCGGAAACCCAACAGCCCTACCGATCCACCAACGGTTCGCTTCGGACTTCGACTCTCCCTGGTCTTCTTTTAATCACAATCACGTTCTACAGATGCCTGCGATCCTTGCAAGACTCGCTCGCCTCAATCCTGCCGACTCCATCAATTCATTCGTCACGACAATGGACTCCAACGGTCGACGTCTACCTCCGGGCCGCCATCTTTTCATCTTCATCTTTGTTTTCGATCTCACATTCACCTTGAAGATCTGATACTTCACGGACTATCTCCAATTGATCTTGTCTAGTCAAATGGAACTTCGCTTATATTTATTTTTCACCAGATTGAACCATCTTGATGTTAATGATAACTTTTCCCCTCCCCAACCCCTCCCCTGCTATTAAATACTTTGCTAGTCACAATTCCACTCACCTCCACATATCCTACCCTTGATTTGCTATTTCAATGATTGGGCCAGTTGGCCTTTGATGCCAAATAAATGTATTATTATTATTATTATTATTATTATTATTAATAATAATTGTGCAATTAATCTCATGTAGATAGGTATATCTCACTAGTTGTACAATACAATATATCAATATCAGAAAGTTCGACTGAAAAGAATAATATATACATCATCAAATTAGGAACAATTAAGGTATAATTCGAGTGTAACATTATGCAAAAATTGAGAACCATGACTAGCAATTGATTGTATGTAATGTTAACTAATTTGAAGATATAGTGCATAACATTTCAATTATAATAATACAAAACTTGGAAATAAAAATCTCAAAAAATCTGTTTCCGATAACAATTATCCTTGTCTTTTATTCAACCATGAGAAAGTATTATCATAATCAAAAAAATAAAAGATATCAGCAGGATTGCAGACTTTTTCAAGTTCAGTAGATAAAGTTTTAATAGACATCTTAGATGGAGGCATTTCTCTAAGCCCCTTCGGCAATTGGTTATAAATTTTGTAGATTTTCGAGAAAGAGAATAACTTGCTCGCTACATTCCCCACCAAAGGAGGAGATATTGCCAAATGTCCAGATCTAGTTCCAACTTCATGACTCTTTCTTATCGGAGTCATATAGGCACCAGTCCACTGGTTCAAATGGAAAACTTTTATACAATAACACATCCTCCGAAACCACAGAGATTGCAATGACGCAAACTGTAATCTAGAGGCGTATATAGTGCAAGAAATAGGACTAATATGTTTCACAACTTTTCTTTGTACAGCTTCTATCTTATTAGACAAACCCCTTTTTAATGGATTCCAGGTAGCGACAGCATATTCTAGTACCGGTCTAATCCATATTATATACATTTGAAGTTTTATATCATTTGATAAGATATTTCGATTTATTAGTGCCCATCTTTTCTTGGCACTGCCTACTATACTTTCAATATGCCTCTCAGCAGAAGCTGTACATTGAATAGTTATGCCTAAATCCTTAATTTCTTGCATAAGTTTAATCTCAAACACATCATTAATCACAGCATCATGAAAATAAACATAATTAAAGTTTGTTCTGTTACCTATTTTTAAAGCTCCCGTCTTTTTTGTTTATTCTCCGCCCTAGTGTAATCAAATATCTACTCAAATCATACAAATCTAATGTCACATTATTTTTGGAGAATTGGACATTTTTTTGATCAATTGGGAAGATTATTTTCAAATCATCAGCGAATATGCAAACTCGACTGTTAAGGATCTTAGTTTCTAAGTGTGCAAATACGATTTTAAATAAAATTGGCCCCAGACCTGATCCCTGTGGAACTCCACTCGTTACTCGTATCGATTTTGATATCAAATCGTTTACTTGAATACTCATTCTTCGATTATATAAATAGTATTTAAGTAATCTAAAAATATTCGAATCATTATTCAACAAACTAATCGCATTCAAAATATTATCGATAAATATGGAGTCAAAGGCTTTTGAAATATCTATAAATACAATTAATGCATCTAATTTATTCTCATCTAATGAAATTACATGTTTCCACATAGAAAACATATTAGTAGTTGTCGATCTATCTTTCGTAAAGCCATGTTGACATAAATCAAAATCAGCCGGCAACATACATTCTAACTGATCTAGTATCAATCGTTCTATTATCTTAAAAAACGAAGAGATAATAGAGATTAATCTATAATCACTGCCGCACAATGGCTTACTTACTTTTGGCAACGGCTTAGCTACTATCGTTAGTATATCGATTGGTGATTTCCCTTTCTTCAAAATTCTTTTTATAAAGTTGCAGAGCACATTCCTAAAAGTTAAGGGTAACTGAAGCAGGTTATCAATAGAAATACCAAAGTGATCTTTTTGTTTTTTTGATTTGATTTCTAACATCAATTTCATCAATTCATCACTGTCAATTACAAGTCCTGATTCCTGGTCTCCCAAAAGATCAGGTAGTTCCATAAAATTTCTTTCATTCTGTGGATTATATATCAAATTGCCAAATACTTCATCCAATTCACAGAGAAATTCATACTCAGTTTTATCCACAGGTAATATAAGCTTTAACTTTTCCTTATATTTACTGTAATCTGTGAGGAGTTTGTATCCTAGTCTAGGATTGCTCTTCATTTTGGCCAAAATAATTCGTTCTGATCTTTGACGAATTATCAGCAGTGATGAATTAATTTCGTTATCAATGAAATCTAACCTCATTTGTTTAATACTATTAATAAGACTACACTTTATTATATTATCTCGTTTAATTCTTAGTTTACACAATTTCCTATTAATTCGTTTCGGTATAATGTCCGTAAACGTAGATGCCTGAAATAAAATAGATAATGACGATGAAATCGAAAAAACAAATTCGTCAGTGTTCAAGAAATAAAAACTTTCATAATCAATCAGTATACTTAATTCTCTAAAAAGATTCCAGTTGATTCTGGAACAGTGCACGTGTGCATTTTCAAAATTTAGTTTCTGTGTTTTGCTACTCAAGATGTTCCATTGTAAAATAAATTGTTTGTGATCCAATTCTTTGAAATAATTAACAATATTATAACTGTGTGATTTCACCGTTTCAATTTCCAAATATACATTATCTAAGCATTGCGAACCTCTAGTTGATTCATTTATAATCTGCTTGAGATCATGGTTAGAAAAAAAATTGGATAATTCACAGTCCTGTAACTTATTAAAGTCACCTACCACTACATTATAGCCATGGCAGTCAAAGATAGATTGAAAAGAATTGGTAAATGTTTGATCATCAAATAAAGTAGCATACGGCGGTCTGTAAACCGCTGTTAAGATCAGATTATCAATTTGTACAGATAAGAAATCAATGATAGCATTATTATCACTAGTATGTAAAATTTTCGCCTTAAATACAAATTTACTATAAATGAGTACTCTTCCACCTGTTTTATCCAGCGATCTGTCCTTTCTGAATAAAGAATACTCAGGAATTCATGGTTTTCAATATCCTTGTTAATCCAAGTTTCAGATAATATTATAAAATCAAAATCGTTACTTATTATAAAATTACACAGCAAAAAGTTTTTGTTCCTAACACTTCGAAAGTTAGCATAAATAAAGTAAATGTAGAACACGACTTATCTAAACAATTATCGACTTTTACTGATACAACTTTGTTGGCTTCTTTATTATTCGTTTCCCGGGTTTTGAGGCCGTACTTCTTCTCCCCCCGCTGTACACAACATTTAGTAATGATACATCGTTTTTTGATGTTGCAATCTCAGAGGTTGCTTGATCAGAGATTGGCTGCTTCCGTTCCTGGTTGCTTTTTAACTTTTTTGCTTTAGCCAACTTCCGTTGGAGAAACGTTTTGTCCCGACCAATAAATATGCTGTGAAAACTCAAACTCATCTTCCTTTTTATTGATAGACTCAATCTGCATATTTGTTGGCCTTTTTGATAATTTTGCAATTACTGGCCTTGGACGATCTGATCGTTTCCCTACCCTAAAGCATTTAGCAATATCCGCATGCGTCTCTTCTTTTATTAAAGTATTTAATTTCTGGACGTCATTTACATCAGTATTGTCATCCAGATTAAATAAAACTAATTGATCTTGTTTGCTGTTTCGCGCTGAAACTTCGTTCGCTAATATATTCAATATTTCTTCGCCAGATGATTTATTCTTAACAGGCGTGTCGCCTTCCACTGTTATATCAGCCAATTCAGTCCATGGCTGAACATCAGTCTGTAGTTTGTCTAACTTAATGTGTAATGCTTCATTCAGTTCAACTATACGCGCACTTAAAGTCTCATTATTTTTCACCGCCTGTTCCAATTTCGTCGCACTCAGAACAGCATCATTCTTCAATTTAGACATTTCATTTTTTAAATAATTGTTTTCTTCCTTCAACACCTTCATTTAGTTCTGAAGATCCATAACAATTTTTTCAATATCAGAATGCAACAGAATTGGAACCATGTCAAAAGTTACTATTTATTGGCAAATTTTATCATTCAAAATAAAATTATTAAAACACAATATTGTTCTTTGAATTTTTAAAAACCTTTTAACGTTAAAATCTTTCGAACATTAAGACTGCAGTGTTGTCTCTCAATTTAGTTTCCTGTATATATATATGTCTGTCAGTTCACAACGACCGCAGTGGGCGTGCTTGTGATTTCCTATAATTCTCTAATTTTAAAAGTATATCAGGATTCTTTTTTTTTATTTTTAGATTCTCGAGATTTCTTGTTTAATTTCATCTCTGAGATACACCTGAAATTTAATTACACAATTTTCTTGGAATTTACCTACATATCCCAAGGACCTACTATTATCTCATCGGATTTTCCGTTTCTTATAGACATTTATACTCATTTTTTCTCTGTTATCGGTATTTACACTATATTTGCTTTCTTCTTTCTCACTCCACCATGAACCAGATTTTATCGCCAGCCCCATCTCCCCGTTCTTAACCAAAAGCTAATCTCCAATCTTGCAGACCTCCAGCATTAAATGGCTGCTGCCACAGGACTACTTGAAGCTCTAACTGGCAACCTTTTGATCTCCACGCTGCAGCCCCACCTATTGCGTTAGGTTGACGAGTTTTTCGACGGTGTAGCTAAGGAGGTTGCACTGCGAAACCATGTAAGTGCAACCTCTTTCTCTGGTCTCCACGCTTCCCTCTCTCAAAGTACGATCTGGCCTCAGATCTCATCAGGCAAATGGGAGATAATTTCAGCCTACTCAAAGAGGTCTCTCCGGGCAAAGGTCGCGTTTATGTGTTTTCTTCACACAATAGACTGTCAGACGACGAGCTTAGTCATCTCAAATCGCAATCACCCTTATTATCGTCTGGAAAAGTGAAATTGAAGCGATACTGCACGCTCTACAAAGGACAATAGAGAAAGCTAAGACCCCTCAGCCAGACACTACTCCCCCACCTGCAGCTAGTCACCCTTTCCGGGCTGGAACAATCCAAAGAAACGCCGCTCACTTTACGGCGGCATCCTCGGCGATATCTCTTCTTCTAGACCCCACCTGCTGACCTCTTCACGGTGTTGAGGCCCCTAACCTATTTGAGTCTGAAAGCCCATAGATGCCAGATCGCTTGAAGTCCTAAAATTCACAGTAGAGCCTGATAGGCTTATATTAACGTTTGTATCTCCAAGGTTCAAGTCCGCAATGTCCTGCACTTATCTACTTGTGTCCTCAAATTTAATATCGGTTTCCATATCTATATGGTATAACAATCAAATCGACACTTAATGTTAGGCAATCGGGATGCGAAAGTTGTACCGTATTACTCCTGAAAAAATAATCTGGAAAGAGATATACGTGAACAACAGAATGAATCAAATTTACCTGTTCCAGAACGATTCTTCTCAGCCTTGTATTATATTAGAACAAAAGCAATTGATGGAGTAATATATTTGATGACATGTATTCGTTTACTAGAGAAAAATGTTAAAATGAAGCAGACCAAAATTAACAAAACTAGTCAATGAACAAGACACTCGAAAAACTGGAAATGGCGCACAATTCAAAATCGAGTATTTAAACAAAGAATATTCTGGAAAGTAAAAATAAAAAATTCTTTTTAAATAAAATTCGTTACAATCAGCCATGGTGGTTTAAATTTATCAGTCAATGTTATTTTACATAAGGCGGAGGATATAACTTCCTCCACAACGGTTTGAAGGGCTTCCCTTCACCAATAGCCCATACTCCACGACCGTTCCCTCCCCACAGTCTCAAACTTCACCGCGTCGTCGTGGCCAACCACGCCGCGTAAAGTCCCCAAATAACGAACCCTCTCCCGCTATCTCATTTGCCAGATCCATATCCCCACGTCATGTCACTTTCACGACTGCTGTTGAGGTCCAGAACCCGAAAAAACTTAACACGCCTATGGCTACGCAGGACATCGACTCAGCTCCATCAACTTAATCTCCCTCTTTCGACAACCACATCGACCCCACCCAGGATATTTTCGTCTGAGCCCTGATCAGATCTTGTCACCTCCCAACCCACCAATGCCACTCCAGAGCGTCCCCTCGAGCCCAGATATATCGCCTCCATCTTGCTTTCAAATCATCCAACTATCTCACCCACCCGCCAAAAGTGGGACTGAAGATATCCAGATCGACGCTGACCACCCCATCTTCGTGAACGAGTGGTCAGTCACACTCATCAGCCCTCAATCTCGCTCCGGCCACCAGCGGGAAGCCTCCGCTCGCTTTTCCTCCCCGGTTTAACCATTATTCAAACATATCACTCTCAGCAATTCTTAACAATTGTTGATCACTTACGTCTAAAATCAATCAACAGCGAGAATTTCTATCATCTAAAGACCTAGACATATGATTTCTTGTGGAAACAAGGCTGTCACCATCCATACACTGCGATGACCTTTTCCTCATCCATGGTTACACTTTCCTTCGTAGTGACAGAACTGTCGGTCGTGAGGGACGGCTGGCTTCCTATGCCTGATCACAAACGTTTGTCTACATCGAACTCGCTAGGATTAGAATTTTTGTCGTTTCAGCTACTGATCCTTAACCACAGTATATCAACCTGTGTTATCTAAAGACCGCCTAACCTCTCAATTATCGACGATACGCAGTGCTCAACTTTTGTACACTTTTTTCTCTCAGCCCTCCGATCATTACGTCGTTGTGAGCGACCTTAGCCTCCCAATGGTAAACTGGAAAAATCTAACTTCTGAAAGTTACCCGCTGCTCCGACTCTTCGTGGATAACCTACTAAATCAATTCGTGTACTTCCCTACCCGAGGGAACAACCAACTTGACTGCGTCCTCTCCAACAAAGAGGTGGCCGATATCCAATCTCGGGAGTTCTTCCCTAATCTCGATCACTGTCAGGAATTCTTTCTTATTTCTTTTTTAACGATTATCTCTAGAGAGGAAACTTAATCATTCAGGCGATTAACCAACTGGGAAGAGTTTGGCTGACTCTCTTACGCAGTTAACTGGAGGGCCTTTCGCTCCCAAACGACCTCTTCTCATGCTTATCCGAAGTCCATAACATCTTATCCTCCCATTTTAATTCTACCACATCTAGTCAATACATACACGCGACGAACAAGTTGAACGCCTTGTTTAAGGCACGCGACAACCTTGCACGCAATTCTAGACTACACACATCATTACTTGCTCGCGCACACGCACTGCAACGTATCGATGGGCATATTAAACAGGTTATCAACAAAGAAGCGCTTAACATAGAGAGACGCATCCGCACAACTTCTAACTCCCGGATAAAGTTCGCTGTCATCAAACTCCAATTGCTAAAAAAGCCCAAAACCTCATATATAAACTTTCCTCGGTCGGACGACTCCCGCTTTGCCGACGATTATTTAAATTAACTGCTCGACTCCATCTTCAATCCCACTCCACCTGCTGAGACGTTAGTCAATGGAGATGCTGAGAACTTACGCTGGTTCAATGTTTCACCGGTCTCCATCGCTCAAACAAATAAAGACATCAAATCTTAACACCAATTTAATCAATACGCTGTCTCGGTCAGCATGGTTGCAATTCTTGGCTGGAATCTCTTCTCTCTGGTTGCCGATGTTATCAAACGATGTCTCGAAACTACCTGTCTTCCCCCGGAATGGCTTAGTTCGACGATCTTTCTTATTCCAAAAAATGTCACTAAGTGGATCTACTTATTTAAAGATCTCGTCTCATTACTATCGTCCCTTCTTTTACTAAAATCCTCGACAATCAGTGTTTGGGCCTGTTAGCATTTGTTGCCACATAAATTTATTATTTTATTATTATTATTATTATTACTATTATTATTATTATTATTATTATTGTGTATTATTATTATTATTATTGGCCAGCCCAATATTATTATTATTGTAGGGCCCTTAGGTCACTATCATAAGGGGGTCTCTTGGATGCCAGGCCCGGAAAATCCATATATGCGGAATGATCATCTATCTTGGGACACTTAAGTTCCTCTGAACTATCTCTTAAGCTACAATCCTTAAGTCCGCTAGCCAACTGCTCTGTATCCTCAGTATTTAATAAACCAGACATGATATTATTAAATTATTTATAATTTATATATTATAATAATTAAGTAAGCTTACCCGGATACGCTGATGTCCACAAATTTACTGAACTGGAAAGAACAAGACCTTGAAACAAATATTCACTTAAATTACCCAAAGCAAACTTATGGTTCTTTTTGCTGATAATTAAAAACACCAAAATGACGAGAAGATTTACAAATTTTATTCACAAAGTAATCGGAGATGAAGCATTCAGTGTCCCGCTTATGCAATTCGGAAACTCAGATCAAAACTGTCTCATTTCTTTTCACAAGACAAGTCCAAAACTTCGACAATATGAACAAAAGAACTTTCAAAAAATTTTACAATATTTTTCAAAAATTACAATATTGTTTTACGAAACCAGCGATAACATCAAATGTCCAAAAATAAAAATTGATTTATTTTTATATGAGAGGTAAATTTCTGTCCGATAATTAATTTAATATCTCAGCATTTACTGGTAAATTTATTTTCCGGTTTTCTTTAAGGCCATGACAGTATTGCATATTTTGGAAACATTAAAGCTTTATATAGTACTTTGCTACGAACTTACAAAATTGATATCTTATTTTAGTCGCAGGAAAACAGTTTTTAGCGCTTTTATTAAAGTGTAGAGGCCCTTTGGTCACTACCATAAGGGGGTCTCTTGGATGCCAGGCCCGGAAAATCCATATATGCGGAATGATCATCTATCTTGGAACACTTAAGTTCCTCTGAACTATCTCTTAAGCTACAATCCTTAAGTCCGCTAGCCAACTGCTCTGTATCCTCAGTATTTAATAAACCAGACATGATATTATTAAATTACTTGTAATTTATATATTATATTAATTAAGTAAGCTTACCCGGATACGCTGATATCCACAAATTACTGAACTGGAATGATTGAGACCTTAAAACAAGTATTAACTTAAAATACCCAAAGCAAATTTGTGGTTCTTTTCGCTGATAATTAAAAACAAAACGACGAGAAGATTACAAAGTTTTATTCACAAAGAATCGGAGATGGAACCACGCAGTGTCCCGCTTATGCAATTCAGAAACTCAGATCAAAACTCTCTCATTTTTTTCCACAAGACAAGTCCAAAACTTCGACAATATGAACAAAAGAACTTCCAAAAAATTTTACAATATTTTTCAAAAATTACAATATTGTTTTACGAAACCAGCGATAACATCAAATGTCCAAAAATAAAAATTGATTTATTTTTATATGAGAGGTTAATTGGTGTCCAATAATTAATTTAACCTCTACATACACCCTCATGTTTAAGATGATTAACCATACATGATGTAGTCTTCATTCTTCGGTTTCTTGATGACTCTTCCAGACCGAGTTTCAACAAGTTGTGCTGGTACTTCACCAGATTTCATATTCATATCGCATTGTTCTTGATTCTCAGTTGTCTTGGTTTTAATCTTTACTTCTTTACCATATTTATTCGACTCTTCATTTTTCTCACCAATTTCTGAGTCACATCTCGCCTCAACTTCTGGGTACTTCGGTGAATACTGTTCCTCAGTCTCCTCCTCCGTCCAAATAAACTGTGGAATACAGCGATCCAGTGTTACACATTCTATAGTGCCATTTACTTCTATAAATGCATTTTTCTCAGTCATATGATTGACTTTATATGGCCCCTTATAGAATGGAGTCAGACAATTCTGTCTGTTTTTGTTAGTTGTGTATACATGCGATGCCAGCTTTAAATCTGAAGTTACATAGCATTTGGACTTTGGACTTCTAGTTTTGGTTGGAGCTAAACGACTCATTTTATCTCTTAATGTTCAAACAAACCAATCTACTGAACTAGAGGCCCAATCGAGACAACTTGGAGCTTCTATTAGATCTCCGGGTAACCTCAATGGCTCTCCATAAACAAGTTCTGCTATGGATGTTCCTAACTGAGCTCTGTATCTGTTTCGCATTGCCAGCAAAACTATGGGCAAATCATGTATCCAACTGGATCCATCGGTGCAGCATAATTCAGCCTTCAGCTCCCTGTGCAGTCTCTCAACCATCCCATTGGCCTTGGGATTATAAGCACATGTGTGTCTTACTTCTATCCCCATTGTATTCAATGATCTGATAAACAGTTCAGACATAAACTGACTACCACGATCAGTAGTTACCCTTACCGGTACACCATATCGCGACACCCAATTATGCAAGAACATAAGTAAGACCTCTTGAGCTGTCATGTCCTTCAGGATTGCTACCTCAAACTGACGACTGAACCGATCGACCATCGTGAGTAAATACTTTTGGTCAGAAATCTCAGACATTTCTACTATATCAGTGTGAACATGCATGAAACGACCCGCTGGTATACCAATCGTTTTAGTTTCAGTTTTGGTATGACGCCAAACTTTACAAGTTTGACACCGGGCACATGTCCTTACCCAGGCTCTTATGTCTTTCGACATCTTTGGCCATACATATCTATCAGTGACCATCCTGATAGTTGCCTTAATGGAAGGATGACTGAATTCATGTAGCTGCTGAATTACCTTATACCTTAATTCTAGCGGTACATAAGGTCTAGGTTGGCTCCTGGAGATTTCACATAATAACCACTTATCTCCAATCTTCCTGCGTGTATATAGAGGATTCTTTTCCAACACAGCTACTAAAGGATCAAGACCTTGTACTTCCATGAATTGCTGGACAAAGTCATTAGAAGATACAATAGAGCATACGAGTGACTCTGAAGAAATCATATCTTTATCTGATATGTCTGGTCTACTGAGAGTGTCTGCCACCACATTATCTTTTCCTGAGATATGACTAATGATAAAATCAAATTCTGCGAGTCGGGTTATTTGTGAATTCACCCGCCGAGAATAATTTAGCCTATTCGCTTTCCCAAGGATACTCAACAACGGTTTATGATCAGTTAATATCATAAACTGATGTCCATCTAGGTAGTGCTCAAAATGCAACACTGCAGAATAAACTGCTAGTAACTCCTTTCCAAGCGTATCATATCGCTTCTCGCGATCTTGGAGTTTCCGACTATAGAATCCAATCGGCTTGACTATACCATTTTCCCGTTGATGTAACACTGCTCCTATGGCTACATCAGAAGCATCTGTGACCAGCTCAAACGGCTTAGTCCAATCCACAGGTGCTAATGTGGTTATTTGGCTTAACAGATCTTTGGCCCTCTGGAATTTTTCCTTGTCGTCTTGGCTAAAATTAATAGGCCAGGACTTCTTGATCGTGCTCCGTTCACGAACTAAATGTCGAGTTAGCGACCCCAAAATTCCAGCTAAACCTGGTATGAACCGACGATAGTAGCTAATCATGCCCAAAAATCTACGCAACTGGCGTACAGTTCTAGGTTCTGGCACATCCTTGATTGCTTGTACCTTGTCTTCCAAGGGCTTGATTCCATCCTTGGAAATGGTGTGTCCAAGATATTTTACGGTAGAGCAACCAATCCTACTCTTTTCTGGTTTCACTACCAATCCATAATGTTCCAGCTTAGACAAAACGATGTCCAAATGCTCCCGGTGTTCCTCCCTAGATTAACTATATATAATGATGTCATCTATATACATTCTAGCAAATGAACAGTCTTGAAGAACTTCCTCTGTCAGACGCTGGAATGTCTGACTTGCATTCTTCAACCCAAAAGGCATACATAAGAATTCATGCGATCCTCCTCCAGGGAATCGCACTGCTGTGAGCGGTATAGATTCTGCCTCCATAGGTACTTGATAGTACGCCTTCTGCAGATCTAACGTTGTATATACCTCATACCCCATTATATCCCTGAGCAAAGTACTCTGGTTCGGTAGAGGATACGAATCGCCTTTCGTTACCGAATTCAATAGACGATAGTTACCACAAACCCTCCATTGACCTGGTTCAGGTTTGGGAACAACCACTATTGGAGATGCAAAGTTGGAATTTGAACGCTTACAAATTCCTTCTTCTCTCAACCGCTTAAATTCTTCAATAGCAACCTGTTGCTTGTGTTGTGCTAACGGTTGAGACTTGGGCGAACAAGGTAGTGGCTCCACCAACTCGATTTGGTGTTCTATGCCTGTCTTTAAACCCTTGCGCTTAGCATTGAATGGCAGAAACACGGCCAGGTGTTTCTCGATGACATCCGCCAAGTCATCGGCGACGACGGTCTGGGTAGTCTCACTGACCTAATTACTGAGTTCCCAGTCTCAGCATAAGTCACTATCCCAGTGCTTTGTCCAATGGTCCTAGATTTGGGATCTAAAGCGAGATTAAAATGGATCAAAAAGTCCATCCCAATGATGTTATCCTTTATATCAGCGACCAGAAAATTCCACGTAAATGGAGATTTCTGCCCCAATGTCACTGACAATTCTTTAACTCCCTTAACCTCAATTGGACTTCCATTAGCAGCCCATAGTTGGTAATCGAATGTGGGGCTATCAATTTCCACCACATCAGATCGAACTATGCTCACCTCTGCACCCGTGTCTATTAAGAATTTTAGGCCACTAAGTTCATCAGTTATAACGAACTTATTGTTGCTATAACCAGCAACCTCTTTAAGATTATCTGCCAGCCGAAATCTAACAGATTTACGGACTGTATTACTGCGCGTCTCTTCCATCGAAGCTTCCGAACCTAACTTCGATGATTTTAGTATGCCACGAATATGCATACCTTAGAGCCTTGCATGCGCAACCCCCCTACGGCTCCTATTAGCGGGGGCTCCATTAGTTTTCCGGCAGCTTCGACCAGGCTACAGGAAGACTACTTCCTTTCCATCGGGGACCACCCAACTTTGGAAACGTGCATCCCCCTCCTGATATTTTCCAAACTCGGCATATTTACCATGCGATATGCACCACTCGCGTGGTCCTTGTACACCCTCAGGCGATTCGCCTCTCTAATGCTTGGAATTTGAACGTTGACTCCGAGAATTTACCCTACTTCTGTTGGAACTTTCCTTATTGCTTTTTATCCAACCCACATCCCTGCGGAGGGTACTTAATTCATTCTCTATGGTCAGGAGTCTCTCTGAGAGATGTCTGAGTTGCTGCTCCAGGCGTGAATCTGCGGTTACTGCATACACCTTAGGTTCCTTATGACGATACACTTTGTCCAACACTTTGAGCTTCTTGGGCCACTCTAGTTCCAATGTATCATATACATCCAAGGTGGCTCTTAGTCTAACAGGCAATTCTGCTACAAATATACTTTCTATAACTTCCTCAGATATATCAAGCCCGATGAATTTTGAAATAAGTCTGTCATAAAATTCAGATGGAAGTAGATTTCCCATCTTTTCCTGACGTAATAAGTCAGTCATCCGTTCAATCCTCTCGGGTTGATATCGTCCATGGAGTTCTTCTACTAGAAGCTCAAATGCATTTTCTGGTTTGTTCTCAGAAACAAAATTCCTGAGTCTAAACAGATTCTTTTTTAATGGCTCAGGTAAGCACCACCAGGCCGAGGCAAACCTTTCTATAGGGTCGGTCATCCGTTTTAGTTTAAAATAAAATTTTGCTTCTTCGACCCATTCAGAATGGTTGTCTGGTCTGTACATAGTGAGCTTAACATTGCTATCCATAGAATTGCGGCAAAAACGATCATCTACATCATATCTTTCCGCATAAAGGATCCTGGCGCGGTCGCCATTTTTTGTAGAGGCCCGGAAAATCCATATATGCGGAATGATCATCTATCTTGGAACACTTAAGTTCCTCTGAACTATCTCTTAAGCTACAATCCTTAAGTCCGCTAGCCAACTGCTCTGTATCCTCAGTATTTAATAAACCAGACATGATATTATTAAATTACTTGTAATTTATATATTATATTAATTAAGTAAGCTTACCCGGATACGCTGATATCCACAGGATACTGAACTGGAATGATTGAGACCTTAAAACAAATATTAACTTTAAATACCCAAAGCAAATTTGTGGTTCTTTTCGCTGATAATTAAAAACAAAACGACGAGAAGATTACAAAGTTTTATTCACAAAGAGTCGGAGATGGAACCACGCAGTGTCCCGCTTATGCAATTCAGAAACTCAGATCAAAACTCTCTCATTTTCCTTCGACAAGACAAGTCCAAAACTTCGACAATATGAACAAAAGAACTTCCAAAAAAAATTACAATATTTTTCAAAAATTACAATATTGTTTTACGAAACCAGCTATAACATCAAATGTCCAAAAATAAAATTTGATTTATTTTTATATGAAAGGTTAATTGGTGTCCAATAATTAATTTAACATCTACACTTGTGTCCTCAAATTTAATATCGGTATCCATGAATATATGAGATAACAATTAAATCGATACTTACTGTTAGGCAATCGGAACATGAAAGTCGGAAGCTGTTCCGCACAGTAATTAATCTAGAAAGATGTAAAAACTTGAACCAAAGATGCAATCACATATACCTGTTCCTAGGCTCCTGTTCCTTTCTGTTTTATATTAGAACAAAAAGGCAATTGATGGAGCAATATATTTGATGATGAAATATTCGTTTAATCAAGAAATTGTGAAAATGCAGCAGACCAAAATTTGCAATACCAGACACAGAGCGAGATCCTCGAAAACTAAAAATAGCGCACAATTTAAAATGAAGTATTTAAACAAAGAATGTTCTGGAAAATAAAAAGAAAAAATTCTTTTTAAATAAAATTAGTTACAATCAGCTATGGTGGTTTAAATTTATCAGTCAAGGTTATTTTACATAAGGCGGAGGATTTAACATCCTCTACATACACCACCTTCTCAAAAAAAGACGGCTAATAATAGACGTAATCATAGTTCTTCGGCTGACGATGTACTCTTCCAGAACGAGTTGTGCATACTGGCGCCCCTGACGTCGTCATCTCGCCCGGTACAACATTCACTGGTTCTTCAAAATCATCTGGTATCGACAAATAGTTTTCATGCTGTGATTCAGTAGAATAAGATTTTGCTATATTAGACAACGATTCTTCAGAGTTCTGCATTTCATTATGTGCCTGTATGGTGGGATTGCACACATCAGATTCGCCCATGGAACGGTCATTCGACGCATCTGTTAATTCAGTCATACCGTCAATCCAGATAAACTGGGCACTGCAACGATCCAACGTAACACAATCCTTAATGCCATTTATTTCTATGGTGACATTCTTGTCATTCATCCTCTTGACCTTGTATGGTCCTTTGTAAAATGGTGTCAGGCAGTTCTTCCTATTCTCATTAGTTATATACACATGCGAAGCCGATTTTAAATCAGAGGACACATAGCATTTGGTTTTAGCTTTTCTAGTCTTGGTCGGGGCCAAACGACACGTCTTGTCTCTAAGTGCTCCTACAAACCAATCTACATAACTAGAAGCCCAATCAAGACTACTTGGAGTTTCTATTAGAAGATCTCCAGGCAACCTTAATGGTTCTCCATAAACCAATTCTGCTATGGAAGTTCCTAATTGTGCCCTATATTTGTTGCGCATGGCGAAAAGTACTATAGGGAGATCGTGTATCTAGCTTGTTCCACTAGTACACCTTAATGCAGCTTTCAGTTCACGATGTAGCCTTTCTACCATCCCATTCGCTCGTGGGTTATACGCGCTAGTATGTATTATAGTGGTTCCCATGATGTTGAGGGATCTTACGAAAAGCTCTGACATAAATTGACTAACGCGATCACTAGTGACCTTTTCCGGAACACCATAACGCGATATCCAATTATGTAGAAACGCGAACAAGACTTCTTGCGCTGTCATGTCTTTTAAAATCGCCACTTCAAATTGACGACTAAATCTATCTACCATAGTCAGCAAGTATTTATTTCCATTTACTTCAGGCATCTCGACAATGTCTATGTGTACGTGTCTGAACCATCTGATTGGTATTCCAATGTTCTTTATCTCAGTTCTGGTATGTCTCCACACCTTACACGTTTGACACTTGGCACAGGCTCTTACCCATACCCGTATGTCTTTAGACATGTGCGGCCATACGTATCTGTCGTTGATTAATCGAATGGTGGCTTTAATGGATGGATGATCCATGTCATGTAACACTTGGATAATCTTGGCCCGTAACTCCAAAGGCACATATGGTCGTGGTTGACTTCTAGATATTTCGCATCACAACCACTTGCCACTTATGAGCTTACGAACATATCCAGGTCATTTGGACAATACTAATGTAAAGGGATCCTATCCTTGCGCTTCCTCGATTTGAATAACAAAATCGTGCATTGATTCATCTAAATTTTTCAATGGACCTTGAAATATCAGCTCGACATCAGCTTCATTTGGTCGGCTAATTGCATCGGCCACCACATTCTCTTTTCCAGCAATATGAGACACAGTGAAATCGAACTCTGCTAACCGTGTTATTTGGGAATTTACTCTACGAGAGTAATTAAGCCTAGCTGTCTTACCAAGTATGCTGATCAATGGCTTATGATCGGTCAATAACTTAAACTTGTGACCATCTAAGTAATGCTCGAAGTGTATCACTGCGGCATACACTGCTAGAAGCTCTTTGCCAAACGTATCATAACGTTTTTCTCGATCATTAAGCTTACGGCTATAAAACCCAATCGGTCTTACTATGTCCTGATCTCTTTGCTGTAGCACGGCCCCTAATGCAACATCTGAGGCATCTGTAATGAGTTCGAAAGGTTTTCCCAATCTACAGGTGCTAATGTGGTTACGTCACTTAACATATCCTTGGCCTTTTGGAAATTTTCTCGGTCTTCTTGACTCAAGTTTATAGGCCAAGACTTCTTGATCGTGCTCTTTTCACGAGTGAGATGGCTTGTTAACGATCCAAGAATTCCGGCTAGACCTGGAATGAATCGACGATAATAGCTGATCATGCCTAAGAACCTTCGCAACTGGCGTACGGTTCTGGGTTCCGTTACGTCCTTAATAGCTTGGACCTTATCTTCCAAAGGTTTAATTCCGTCTTTGGAAAGTATATGACCAAGGTATTTAACTGAAGAGCAACCTATATTAATCTTATTAGGTTTGACCACTAATCCATATTGTTCAGGCCTGGTTAAAACCGTTTCCAAATGCGTACGATATTCATTTCCTGAGCGACTAAAAATTATTATGTTGTCTATATATACCCTCGCAAATGGACAATTCTGAAGGATTTCTTCAGCCAAACGCTGGAATATCTGACTGGCATTTTTCAAACCACAAGGCCTTCGAAGAAATTCATGCGATCCCCCCTCCTGGAAATCTGACTGCGGTGAGTGGTGTCGAACTTTCTTCCATTGGTACCTGATAGTACGCTTTCTGGAGATCTAAAGTTGAATAAACCTCATATCCCATTATATCTCGGAGCAAAGTACTCTGGTTAGGGAGAGGATAAGAATCACCCTTCGTCACTGAGTTTAATAGACGATAATTCCCACAAACCCTCCATTGACCCGGTTCAGGTTTGGGAACTACCACTATTGGGGAAGCAAAATTGGAGTTTGACCTTCTACAAATCTCCTCTTCGCGCAATTGGTGAAATTCGGACAAAGCAACTTGTTGCTTGTATTGTGCCAATGATTGAGCCTTTGGTGAACAAGGCAACGGAGCCACCAATACTATTTGGTGTTCTACTCCTGTCTTCAAACCTATCCTTTTGGCACTGAAAGGCTGAAACACTGCTAGGTGCTTCTCGATTATATCGGCAAAGTCATGTGCGACTGATGGACGAGGTAGGAGGACTGTTCTAACTGCTGACGTGTTAGACTCAGTAGGTGTTGCTTCTGCGATAGTCCTAGCCTTGGGGTCTAATGTCAGCTTGAAATTTGTCAAGAAATCCATGCCAATTATATGGTCCTTGACATCGGCTACTAGAAAATTCCATCGCAAGGAAGATTTCTGGCCTAATATTACCGACATTTTTTTCATCCCTTTTACTCCAATCGGACTACCGTTAGCGGCCCATAGTTGATAATCAAATGTGGGGCAATCTGCTTCCACCACGTCTGACCTAACTATGCTTACCTCAGCACACGTATCAATGAGAAATTCTAATCCAGATGATTCATCCTTAATAATGAACTTGTTGCTGGACAATACAATTCTCACCTTGGCACTTCGCACTGCGTCCGTATTCGCAATGTGCCTTACACCATCCGTGTGGCCCTTCGAAGTGTTGACGCGAGTGACTCCCTCGATGTCTATTATACTTATCCTGACTCTGAAGTTGTGCAATATCACTACGCAAGCTAGCAACTTCTCTACATAAGAAACGCAAGGTTTCTTGTATAGTCAGGTGGTTTTCGGTATCTGCCCTGACTGGCTGCATCATCATCATCATCATTTCCAGCCACACAAAAGTCATGTGACTAATGTTTCACTGCCATATAACCATAAGGAGTAAAAAAATTATATAAGTGAATTTAGATAAATTATTATTGAGATTTACGAGAGAGGAAGAGGGGTAGAGAGAGAAGGAAAACCTTGCTTCTATGAGTAAATTTATCAAGATAACTCACAGAAATGAGGCAAACTAAACCTCTCCACAACACCATTATGGCCAAGTTAGCATTCGGGCAAGGCGACATCAGCAACACAGCTTCCTTGCGGATTTCACCATATCACGTCATAAACAAACCGAACCTCGCAGCTAACTTTGCCCTACTAAGAAAAGAAAGTTACGAAGATGATTCTACTATACATCTGCAACAAGATCGCCACTGAGCTCGATTCGCTGCCATATCGCTAAGGGTTTCTAACCAAGAACTGTGATGTGCACGAGGACCCCATCCCGGCAGACGAGTGGATCCTATACTACCCAATTTGGATGTAAGTGACTTTAATTGTTTCTTCCATGTCAAAATCTGCCCACCTTGTTTCTTACGCCAATTTGGTGCTGGATGAGAGAACAGAGCTCTATTGGGCAATCGGAATGAGGGCATACGCAAAACGTGACCGAGCCAACGAAGTTGATGGAGTCTTATTTGCTTTTCTAAAGACGAGCACTTATTGTCAGATCCAAAAATACGTCTACGGATGTCAAAGTTAGTTATTCGTTGTTGGTAACCAACATGTGCTATACTTCTCAAACAACGATGATCGAATGCCTGTAAGCGTCTCAGATCATCAACTCTAAGAGGCCAAGTTTCACTAGCGTATAGTAAGACTGCGCGTACAAATGCATTGTAAACACGACCTTTAAGGCAAAGTGAAATATTGGCGTTTCTCCATAAATGACGAAGGTTCGAGAAAGATACTCTAGCTTTCGCGATCCGTATTCTCACCTCGTCGGACATATTGCCTACGTTATTGATAGAGCTCCCAAGATATGTAAACCTGTCGACTATGTCAAGATCTTCATTCTGCAGTCGCAACGTTCGAGTGAGTGGTGGGTGATCCTGTAAAAGGATCTTACATTTAGAGGGTGCGAATTTCATACCGAAAGATGGAACAACGTCTGTTAATCTATTTAAGGTGGTCTGGGCAGCATGCTGATTGTCGAATAATAGTACGATATCGTCCGCATAGTCAAGATCGACTAGTTTATCTCCCGGGAGAACTTCAACTCCAGCGTCCTGAATGTGTGGGAGAGTGTTGTACATAATAGCATCGATTACAAAATTAAACGAAAATGGGGAAAGTGGACAACCTTGACGAACACCACTGCTGGTTGTAAAGTTATGCGTTAATTCGTTGTAAACCTTAACGCGACCAGAAGTATTTGTGTAGAGAGCTCGTATAATATTAACAAATTTAGTGGGCACACCGCTTTTCGACAAGATATGGAATAAAACATTGCGATCCACCGAATCAAATGTACCCTTGAAGTCTAGAAAGACGACTATTGTGGCTGCATCGTTACAGAATCTGCTATTACAGCATGTACTTGTGGTTCTTGCTGTTTATACACGCAATCTAACCCTCTGAGTTTTGTTGACCAATCTATGCTCATTGTGTCAAATACTTCCAATGTTGTTCTGAGCCTAATTGGTAGCTCAGCTGTAAAAATGGAGTTGACTACATCTCTAGATATATTCAACCTGGAAGCTTTTGTGCAAAGGCGTTCATAAAATTCGGACGGTAGTTGACGCCCCATTTTTTCTAAGCGTAATAATTCGCACATTTGCGCTGATCTTCCAGGCTGATATATCTGTTGAATTTCAGCCATTAATAACTCAAATGCATTGTACGGCTTTTCTTCCACAGTTCTGTCTCTGAAATTTTCCAAGGCATTTCGGAAATTTTCAGGCAATGCCATCCATGCTGCAACAAATTTCTCCATAGGGTTCACGATATTATAAGCACTGAATATCATTTGGGCATCTCCTACCCAACTTGAATGTTTTTCTGATTTATACTGTGGTAGACTTAAAATTCTTGGACTGGCGCGGTCGCCAAATTTTGTTGAGGCCCCTAACCTATTCGAGTCTGTAAGCCCCATAGATGCCAGATCGCTGGAAGTCCTAAAATTCACAGTAGAGTCTGATAGGCTTATATTATTGTTTGCGTCACTTAAGTTCAAGTCCGCTATGTCCTGCACTAACCTACTTGTGTCCTCAAATTTAATATCGGTATCCATGAATATATGAGATAACAATTAAATCGATACTTACTGTTAGGCAATCGGAAAGTAAAAGTCGGAAGCTGTTCCGCACAGTAATTAATCTAGAAAGATGTAAAACTTGAACCAAAGATGCAATCAAATATACCTGTTCCTAGGCTCCTGTTCCTTTCTGTTTTATATTAGAACAAAAAGGCAATTGATGGAGCAATATATTTGATGATGAAATATTCGTTTAATCAAGAAATTGTGAAAATGCAGCAGACCAAAATTTACAATACCAGACACAGAGCGAGATACTCGAAAACTAAAAATAGCGCACAATTTAAAATGAAGTATTTACACAAAGAATGTCCTGGAAAATAAAAAGAAAAAATTCTTTTTAAATAAAATTAGTTACAATCAGCTATGGTGGTTTAAATGTATCAGTCAAGGTTATTTTACATAAGGCGGAGGATTTAACATCCTCTACAATCTAACAACAAGTATAAATGAGGCAGTTTAAACTAATATTTCCACTTGATATACTGATTGTCAACTTAGTGGGTGATGTGTTTGCCATTGAAAAAGACCTCCGTGCCCGGAGGTCGAAATATCTGGAAAAATCATGATAACAGTGGATTCAAACATTTCGGTACGCAATCCGAAAATCAGGTAAATTACATATTCTGTTTAGAGTATCCAGTCCATTAGCTGATGAGAGCCCCATAGACACCAAGTCAGATTTAGACTTAGTGAGCATTCAGGAGTCTGATTAGATAGTTTTCTCATCTATATCTATTGTGGAGGAAGATAATTCCTCCGCCAAAATTAAAGTGACATTAACTGATAAATTTAAACCACCTTGGCTGATTGAAACGAATTTTATTTAAAAAGAATTTTTTTTCATTTATTTTCCAGAACTTTCTTTGTTTAAATACTTGACTTTGAATTGTGCGCCATTTTCAGTTTTCGAGCATTGCTGTCCTCGATTGGTTGTATCTTCCACGGCCTGCTGCAACTGTTTCATTTTTCTTTATTAAAAGTCCAATTGGTTTCTACAATATACGCCTGCTAACACTGTCTTATATTTTTTTTATTGATGTACGCATTTGGGGACGTTCTGGAACAGGTAATTTAATAATTCTGTTTTTCGCATCTATTTCTTTCCAGATTATTTGTTCGGGTGTTTGCACGTGAAAGGTTTCACATCCCGATTTTCCTAGCATTAAGTGCTAATTTAATAATTAAATTCGATAGATATGGACGCTAATCTTAAATTTGAGGACACTAGCAAGTTAGCACAAAACATGACAGGTATGAATTTAGCAGATGCGAATGAAAATATAAGCTTATCAGATTCTACTGTTAATTATAGGACTACTCACGATCTGGTATCTATGGGGTTCTCAGACACGAATAGGTTAGGAGCCTCTACACTATTAAATTCATGCCCACGGCTCCCTGTATCATGCTATCAGTGTCCTCAAATTTAAGATTAGGCTCCATGTTAATCACACTTATATTTAATTAATTAATCAAGTAATAGGTGAATGACTGTGTACTTCTTTCGCAACACTGCACACGAATTATTTATCCTGGAAAGAGATTAGACGCGAAGAACTGATTAATTAAATTACCTGTTCCTGAACGATCCCAATATGTAAAAATGAAAACGGAAACTCGTTCGTCCAGGTTTATATTCTGAAGATCAAAATGTGAAAACCCGAACTGCGAAATAAGATGAAAAATGAAACTTGATAAAGAAAATTACGCCTGACAGGCACAGAATACAGAAAACTCAAATTACGTACAATTCCAAGTATATATACTGCAACAGATTTAAAAAAAGAATGTTCTAGAAACGAATATTTTCTTTTTAATGATATTCGTTCTAATTAGCCACGGTGGTTTAAATTTATCAATAATTGTTACTTTAATTTTTTGGAGGAAATATCTTCATCTACATTCACCACCTTCTCAAAAGAGGCGTCTTGTAATGGATGTAGTACTTGACCTTGAATCCATCCTGAGAGAGTTATGCATACGAGTGACCTTGATGTCAACGTTGCGCCTTGTTTATTTGACACTTGTACTTCTGGTTCTTCTGACGTTAATGATTATCTCGTAGCTCGGTTGAACAGGATGTCGATGCCGTGGACAACGTGTCCATCGGGGACCATCCAACCCTGGGAACTTGCATTATTCGCCTTGAAACTTACCAAGATTCTTTAAATCAAGTTTGCGAGCTTGAAGTAAACACCAATCCCATTGTATTTAACCAGTCGTCGAACAACATAACAAAACTACCGCCAGCAGCAACGCACTGACGCGTTTCGACCTTCCATGATCATCATCAGAGTACGACGGCAAACTGACTATCGAGGATCAAACCGCATGGAATATATATGGAAATCAAATTTAGATATGCGGCTCTCACCTCTAGCAGTCTTGCATACATTGAACTTGACTGGAAATGTCGGCTGCACAATTTCTATGCAGTCCTGAACATTAACTGTTTGCAGCTTTCGCCACTTATACATATATAGGCAATACATCTAACCCTAATTGCTTGCGCGCTGGTCGCCACCTTTTCCAGTCCCATCCTATTTCTAATTTTTCAGAAGCACAAATTGATCAAATGTATCAGTGTTCAAATTCAGTTTCCTGAAACTGGATATGTTCCTTATCACTTTCTCAGGCGATAACCACCAATCCGAAGCAAAAATTTCTGTTTGGTCGGTAATCATTCTTACTTTTAAAAACATTCAGGCGTCATGAAACCTATTAGAGTGGTTGTCTGGTTAGATCGTGATGAGACTTATATTGCTATCCATATGATGGCGACTTTTACGATCTTCATATTTTGTATATCTTTCCACATATTGGATCGTAGCATAGTCGCCTTCTGTTGTAGAGGCCTTCTGGTCACTAACATAGGAGAGCCTAAGTAGCGCCAGACTCGGGTTTCCAATATGAGTGGAATGACCACCAAATTTATAACAATTAAATTTCTCAATCTTTTCCCTTAAGCTAAATTTCTTAAATCTTTTGATCAATTGCTCTGTATCCTCAAACTTATTGCTATTTTCCATTATATTAAAATGAGATTTATTACAAACTGTTAATTAAAACAAAGTGCGTATGCTCACCGTCACACTGATTGCCAAAGCGAAACTTTATTGAAGTGAAAACCTTGAAAACAGATTTACTAATTTTTATTTGAAGCGAATTTAAGATCCTTCGCGTAATATCAATAATAAATATAATTTGTAGTCAATTTTAGTAATTTATTGTTAAAATATCGTGCAGGTAAATTTCCTAGAGGAAATCAGATAAATATATGCAAGAAAACAACAACTATGTACAACGTAGGTCAATGTCTCAGGAAGACTGAATAATTAAGCCAACGAAGGCGTTACAATATTCAACAATTTGAACAAAAATACAATATATTTTAAAAAAACAATTTTTTTGTGAAATCAGCGGTAACTTCAAATGTCCAAACCTGTAAATTGATTAATTTTTTCATTGGGAGTTAGTTAACCTCCAGACAAATTAATTGACCTTCACATTTACAATACAAACCAAACAACACGTAATTGAAATCATTTTCAAACGAAAATATAAATAAGCTCTAATTGTATGGTGTACAGGGTCCTGTCTCCAGTTTTTGCATGTGTCTTATCCAACAGGCTAATTTGACAGCAAAAAACTTCATAGTGCCATTTGGTTTATTCTCTAGATGATATAATAATATGCAATCAATAGTTTGTCTGCTGTTAAAACTGATTTTTGCTATCCAATCAATTCCAAAACCAGCAGTATAGCCTGTCATAAAACACAAAAGATTGTGTCAACAAGACCACTTAATTTACCTTCAACACTAATAAATGACTGCCATTCTTAAAATATTTGTTGACAACATATTTTCGTAATTTAAAATATATTACTATTAACAAGAACTGATCAAAACATGCAGGTACTCATCCAATTTGTTACTAGCTGAAATTACAAAATATACAGCTTATCTGTAATTCTTATTAAAACTATTTTTTGAAATATATTAAATAAAAAGCAATTATAATTTATGGAATACAAATTAAGATTTGCCAAATTTGAACCTATTCAATTACTAATGGTAAATTACTGCACAAACAACAGAGGGAGAAAATACCATATGTAACATTATTCGTGCTATGCATCAATATTTGCATTCACGTTATTGTCATACTTAGTAGCAATTTATTTTTGCTTCACTTTTTCCAGCCGAGCAATTTCATATTGAAGTTATTTCTTTCAGAACATGGCTGCATTCTAAGGATTTTTTAAAGTTACCAACTTCACGATTGACTTGGCAATCCAGTCGAGCAGTTTAATGCACCATCCTCTGCTTCATCTACTTCTATATATACGCTTCCGATTACTACATTAATCGAATCATTATTTTAATGCATGTAAATTTTTTATGTCAGTCAATGGAAAACCCGATATGTTCCGGATCAATGCATACATATTGCTCTTTTAATCCACTCAGAGTTTTTGTTTCATCTAGTCTACATCTATGACTATTACCGGAGTGCCTCCTGAAAAAGCGATGTATTACTTTCAGGAAATTAAAATTGCTGTTATATCTTACTAATGCAAATCTTTTCGCATCATACTTTTTGTTTGCACAAAATGTATTGTAAAATAGCACTTTTTCATACAAAGCATAAACACGTTAACAACGTCTACTTTAATGTTATACTGGATTTTAACATACAATTTGTGTAGAAGGTTATATATTATCAAATAAAACTTTCCTTATTCGTATTTTTATTCTGCATGTCATATTCTTGACCCTTTGTGGAAACTTATAAAATGAAATTAGACTTTGAATCATACGCCTACTTGCTTGTTTAAAGTGCAATCGAAAGTTGCTTATGGCCAGTTGGTTTTCCTACCCTTCCATTCTGCCATCTTAACTATTTCTACGTAAAAAATACATGGATCAATTAGCATGAATTTCTACGTGCTCATGTCTTAATAAATGGCACATTTGACCATTAGTGCATGTCACAACCCCTGACTTTATGCCTTTGATCTTGTTTGGCCATAGAAGTCGCTTAGTAAAAAACCCAATCGTCATCATTATTTAAAAATAGCCCACCTCCTGCAGCTCTTCAATTAAATATGTGCCCGTTTTTATTTCTATATAAAATCTTCCACGACTTGCTAGAATTTCTTGAAGCTTCCACAATCTGAAATTATTATGATCAACATTTTCGTCAACTATATGTTTTTGACAATGCAGACTGTATATTTTTATCATGTCCAAACTCAGCATGCTCACATCATTTCCTGTATTCTTTGCAAAATTAAATCCGAAATACTCGACGGTTTTCATAACCCGTCTCGCATGTCCTTGCAATATATCACCCTAAGTTCTTCTTTAGGCAAAAATCTTACAAATACACTGTGGACATGTATACCCACCATCAAATGGAATCTTTAATGTAAGATCCTTTTATAAGGTCAAAATATCCCTAGGCGGGTTAAATAATAACCTTTGTTTGATAGCCTCTATTAATTTTACAAGCCGGAGTTTTGCGTTGTCCCTGGTGAAGATGTGTCTTTCTAAAGTTTCGGTACTCTCTTTATTTATCATTTTTATATGCAAGAGAATAAGTATAATACACTTTCGCGTTTTTTTTGTTTTTTACAGTTAATGTTAAAATAGCATCACACACGTTGTTTTGTCATGTACACATCATATTTAACATTTGTAGTTTTGGAAGAATTAAAAGGACTGTGATATTTTGGCTATCTCACTTCAGATTTTATAATCGTTTTTAAAATTGAGATAAGGATTGGCTTAAATTTTTATTAATTTCTGCTAAAGTCTGTAGGGATTAATTTTTTGTTTAACTGCTTTTTAGGAAATGTGTGCTTATCAAATGAATTGCACCTGTATACCCGAGTTATGCACACACACAATTTAATAAAAATCTTTCGACTATGTCTGCTTTCTTTATGAATTATTTTTAATACGCAAAGGATGCTCACAGTTCTGTAGGCAGCCTGGACTAACAATATTATATCAAAGACGTCCTGTGAGATATCCATCTGGGAAGCCTTTGATTGAATTCTATATTAATACTCTTAAGGTATCACCCAGGTCTTTTTTACTACCTTAAATAATCCAACCTCTGAACTTTACTTCCTTGTGGGTATAACCGTTACAACTCCACTACGAGACCATCTAACGCAACCAATGGTTTATCTGCAGAAACTTCCGCCTTACTATTAACAGTCAACCCTAAATCTAGGCGGCATCATCATTTATTCTGATAAAAATAATCTAATGCAATCAATTTCACTATAACATTTTTAAAAACCATTAAAATATTTTGTTTTTATTTCACTTGGCTACTACGCAGTGAGGCTTAGAGCATCGATTTATATTAAGGTTATATGAATGTAACAGTAGTAAAAACATCTCATGATCTAAGTCGGAACTTAATACCAGCCAATGTTAGTAAGTGAAAACATTACGATTTAGAATCCCAAGGTCAACGAATTTTTTTTGGTAACTAGAAGATAAGATAAATGTATATCTTGCAAACAAATTGTGGTAATACTTGCGAAAAAATGGCTTGAAATTTTAAGTTTTATTTTCATGTATCTTTTCCTACTTTTCCCGTAACAATTCTTACATCTGTTTCCACTTCCGTTGTGACATTTATTTATTTTATGTTTAAATTTTATTTATTTTTTATGAACATACTTTTATGTCCACGATCATCTTTCCTTTCTGTACTACTTACTCTATCTGTATAAAATATAAATAATAAAAAATACTTTCTTGTGTGACCATCATTTATATCTTGGCCTGATAATATAATCTCGATCCATTCCTATTTTTATTGAAGTCTTCGAATCTGGACCTACTTTAAATTATTTTGGTTTAAATGCTAGCATGACGTTGCTTCTCTTCTAGCTGCTATTGCATAAACCGTATATAGTTGAGTGAATAATTTGTGAATTAATAGTTAATTCCCAATGGAAGACATTAACAGATAAGAATATGCATACCTTAGATTATAACTGCAACCATAATATTTGAATCTGACGAATTCGTTTCGCTTAGCTAAGTGTAATTTCTCGTCTGATAATATTTAACTGGGCACTTCAACAGTCGTAATCAAATTTTTTTCTGTATGACTTTAAACGTTATTATTATTAAGGCCTAGCTAAACAGAAGCTCTTTATTGCACTAATTTTTGTTTTATTTGAAATTGCAACATCTGGGCTATCAAAGATATGTGAAAGTCCGTGCCAATGTATTTTGCAAGGTAATAACGTAAAGAACTATATTCAACTTAATCTTGACAACAAGGACAAAACATGTTTCCAGCGACGTTTCACGCCGACGGTTACCTTTAAGTGGCTTTTAGCTCATAATTAAAAATTATTTCCATTTGAATAAAAACGAAAACTGGTTTTGTAATTGTGCCTAGATTATAAATTGGGGAATTAACTACAAGATACAGCAACATTCAAGTAAATATTAAAAGTAAATTTAAAAATATTAAAGAAACATCTATTAGAGGAGTTGAATTTAATTTGTGCATATTTATACAGCATTGCACACACACACACACATATATATATATATATATATATATATATATATATATATATATATATATATATATATATATATATATATATATAAAGCACAATAATGTTTGATCGGCTTTCCAGTTTAGCAAAATTCTGCCTGAAAACAATATTTTGATACTTCATATCAAGTTTGCAAGCTTGAAGTAAACACCAATCCCATTATATTTAAAGAGTCTTTGAACAACGTAGCAATGCTAGTCATCAGATTATATGTTTGTAATCTGTATAAAATTGTCTTTTTCGTCAATTACAGGAATTTTACATATATAAAAAATAAAGATTGTCGGTCATCTGGTCACAGTGATCTTAGCATAAATATTAAAATTAAATATTATCTCATAAACCTTTTAAAAGAAGAGATTGTATCTGATGATATTTATAATGCTAGATGAGCCTATTTACAAAATTGTAATGTTAAAAAATTAATCGGCGTAAATAATTCAGTGAAAAAGACAACTTTTATAAACAAATTATGGTATAAAACTTTATGTAATATGTTTAACATTTCAAGTTTGGCCGAAAATAAGAGTTCAGTACGTCAATAAGTAGAAAGTACAGTTTTAAGTTTAAAGTGCTCAAAAGAGTAGTGATTTTAAACTTGTTTAATAAGATAGATTTATAATTCTAGAACTTATTTTACAATGGTAAAAAATATAAATAGCACCAAGGGAATAAATCAAGATTTATAAATTTAAAAATTAAAAATAACTTTCCTGAATAAATCTTGAACAAATAATTTCCATCATATATTGCAAATAATACAGTGAGGAAAATGAAATTGAAAGCTTATATCGTTATAGTCAACCTAGACATTTGTATCATAACGACTATTCACTATTTAAATCATATTTTAATAATTCATTTCCTCACGAAGGTTATTAGACAGGAAGTTAACGACTCAGTTACGTGTTTCATATCTAAAATTATTCTATGAAGTCAATAAGGCAGTTTAAATGTCACGAATGTGCCGCTGTCTTAATTAATCTATTTTATTTATTCTTTTCGATTTCATTGATAATACTCTATAAAAACTTTCAGATAAATCATGTGTAGATTTCACCGAACCGTTACTCAATGACACGAAGAATGTTCTCTATCCGCACAAAACGTTTGGCTACAACTTTACTGTGCCGTTGGTTAATATAAGTAAAGAGGATAGTACAGTCGTCGTCTACGCCTCAGATCACCTGCTGAATGTGTACAACTCGGTGACGAGCAAGAGCCATGTTCTTCGAGGTCATGTAAGTGTTTCTAATCTTGCGTATTCCATACATTTGAAGTGAAGACGTTGACTAATAATTTTGAATATCTCATAAGGTATTCCTATATGTAAATCGCATGAGCTGCTTTGTTTTTCCGTTAAGTGTAATGCCATGTAAAAGGATATGCAATTGTGTATTAGGTGTTGCGCAACTAGACCAAGGTCAGCATGAACGGAAGGTATAATCTCATGTGCACTTGCGTTTTGTACTTACTGGCGACTCATCCGACGGAGGCCATATTACACCTTATACACACTTTATATTTAGGTGAGAAATGTGGGAAAATTAAACGGTACAATCTCCTATACGAATGTGTAAACCTATAGTAGTGCAGCTAACATCATGTAAACTCTTCGACATTCCGACATTAAAGCCAATTCACTATATATAATATATAGTGAGCCTGTAAATGATACTAAAACTATGTTTTTTGAGTCGGTACCTGATACCAACACTGTGGTTGCCGAGTCAGTACATAGTACAACAACAAAGGATTTCAATATTTGTTAAATTTGTTCAGTTGTGACCAGAAGGATAAACCAAAGGCAGCATGAACGGAGAGTATAATCTCATGCACATTCGTTTCGTGCTTACTGGCGACTCATCAGTAGGAGCCGGTATTACGTCCTTTCACCACTATATATTTGGGTGAGGAATGTTGGATAATAGGACGGTACAATCTCCTAGACGAATGTGTAAACCTGCAATAGTGAATCTAACATCATATAGTCTACGACAATGCGACTTCAACGCTAACTCACTCTATATGATATATATACCGAGTCTGTAAAGGATACTAACACTATGGCTATTGTGTTAGTAGCCGATACCAACATTATTATACCGAAAAGGTACATGGTACTAACAATATGGATTCCGAGTCGGAACATGGTACCAACATGATGGATATCAATTTATGCTATAGTTCACCGAAATTGAGAATTACAACAATTTCTGAACATCTGTTACTCCAGTAAATCCATACACTTTGGCCTTGATCGATATCAGTTATCAAATTTCGCGGTAAACATGACATCATTTAATTCGATATATAACAGTTAAATACTGTTTGTTGCGGAGAACTAATATACAGTGGTACCTCGAGATACGAGCAGCCTAACATACGAGTTTTTTGAGATACGAGCCGGAGCTCGGGCCATATTTGCGTTCAAGATACGAGCCCATATCCGAGATACGAGCCGTGTTTCCAGAGTGTCCCGCTAGTTGGCGCGCAGGGTCGAGCTTCATCCGAGAGAATCTCTTGCCCACTTGCACGTGTTACCCGCTTGAATCGAAGTGTCACTTGTGCGCTGTACTATTTTTTGCTGATTTTTGCGTGATTACTGAACTTTTTTGTGTGTTATCATGGGGCCGAAGAAAGTGAGTGCTAAGGACAATGGTGACAGAAGAGGATAATGTCCATAGAACTAAAGCAAGAAACAAAAGAAAAAATGAGCGTGGCGTAAGAGTGATTGAACTCGCAAAGATCTATGACCGTTCTACATCGACAATTTGTACGATATTGAAGCAGAAGGATGCCATCATACGTGCCACACTAGCAAAAGGAGCCACAATTCTCTCCCAATTAAGGACAAATATGTATGCAAGTATGTATTAGGTGTTGCAAACCTTTTGACAAATTAGTTCAGTTGTAACCTGAAGGATAGACCAAAAACAGCATGAACGGAAAGTATAATCTCATGAACATTCGTTTCGTGCTTACTGGCGACTTATTCGTAGGAGCCGGTATTACGCCCTTTAACCACTATATATTCTGGTGAAGAATGTGGGATAGTAGGACGGTACCATGGCTGCATATCCAAGAACAGTCGTATATAACTTATAATACGAATGATCATGATAAATACTGAAAGCCGAGATAGAGGAAGTAATTATTGTGCATGAAACCGACACTTAAAGCAAGTGTGACTTATTCTACTTCCATTAAATTGAATTGATCAATAGAAATCCAAAAAACTCTTCATTTAGCCGAAGCACAAATTTTTGTATGTCCACGCTATATGCTTTGTCTATGTTGGCACAAATCTTTATACCCAAAGTTGGATGAAGTTATTACAGCTATTCCATTTTCTGTGTAACTTTGATACTGATTAAAAATGCTCCATTTTCTAAAGTAGGTGTATGTAGGCGGTATAAAAAAGAATTTCTCTCTGTCATATTTAATGCAACACAAGACATTCAAGCACAAAGCATTTGCATTAAACTGGCAACAATTTTGCAATAATAAATGGGACCAACTAATATTTAAGTTGACGAAGGTGATTTTTCTATCTGATTAGGGCAATGTCAATTGTTTCTTAGCTATTAATTTCTACCATCACAAAATAATTGAGGCGAAATCAAACTACTAATCAGTAAGGTGTCTTTCTGAATCACTTCATGAAGACAAATAGAAATTTTGGTTACATGGGCTGCATAAAAGCAACGAAAGGACGATTAAAAGCATAAATCGATAACAACCGATAATTTGTGCTAGAAGTTTCTTTTGGGATACACTTGAAAATATAGCGTGCTACACATGCTGGTCATTTGAGAAATATAAAATTAACTGGCATATTCTGCGCAAAAAACAAAATGTTCTGCTGTTCTTCATATCCTATGGAAGTATTGATACAAATTTTTGTCAGAATGGGAAAGCAAATTTTAAAACTCTTTCGACATTTGCAACGTGGAAAGAATCTTACATGTTTTAAACACTTCCCATAATTCAATACTGTCCACTTTGCAGTTGTTTCTTGAATAAATAATAGTAGCTTTAAATATAATAAAAAAAGTAATAATAATAATGACAATATAATAATAATAATTATTATTATTAGTGGCAATGATAATTATAGTAATAATAATAAAAGTAGTATTCATACTAATATTGGTAATAAAAATAATAAGGAATATAATGATATTAGCAATAATAATAAAATAAATAATAATAAAGTAATAACTATTTATTTGGAGTGTAGACACGCACAGAATATACTATTTTCATAAAAAGAACCCAACAGATATAGATTATTTATTATTTTTATTGGACAAAAACTATTAATAAATTTAATGGATATTTAAATGAAGAAACCATTAAGGAATATTTCATTAATGAGTCAAATAAAATTAACACAACGGAAATAAACTCTTCTTCTTCCATAGTCTGGATAAATTTAAGTTATTGTAAAGTCATATAACGCCTCATTATCAAAATTAATCTTGAACAAATTAGCGGCTATCTTTATTCTAATTTTACAAATTTTCCAACGAAAACTAGTTTTAAACTTTTAATAATTTATCAAATATATAGTTTTACTCATAATCTTTCCAAAAACGCTGGAGTTACGACTGCAGAGACTGTTTTCTTATGCAGCGATAATATTTTACAAATAGTTCAAGAAATGTGAATGTGTAGATCCTTATGAACTAATAAGATTGAAGTCAAATCATTTAAGATGAAAGAGCTATATGTTTAAATGGTTTAAATGTCATTTATAATTTATTCATAATTTGTTACACAAATCTGTCTGAACCATCTTTTGTAATTATTTCATTCCATCTGAATAATTCTTTTAACAAAGTTTGCGAGCTTCAGTTATAAAACAAACCCTATCGAATATAACCATTCGCACAAAATAGTAAAACTACCGCCATTCCCACGCGCTAACGAGTTTCAACCTTCTATGAAAACCACCAGAACCCAACTGTATAATGAAAATCAAGGATCAAATTGAAATTCATATATAAATTACGGAAAATCAAATATGCAGATTCCAAATCTGGTAGTTTTGCATAAACTGTACAGGACTTCTAATATCCGCTGAACAATTTCTATGTAATCACAAAAGTATCATTTTTCCAGCTTTTACCACATTTATGTTCTATCAAATTAAGCATTCACTGATTTTGCTGGTAGTAATAATAGACCTATAAAACACCTTAGCATGTCTGGGATAAACACAAATCCTATTATATCTAACAAGTATCACAGTTATACCTTACATATATATTACGGTTTGATCAATGTTAATCAGTTAGTCGCCATGGGCTGATGTGTGACAGACTGTAGTTTTACAATGTTGTGCCTCATGTTTGCTAACTTGATTTAAACAACAGTTATCAACACCCACGCAATCAATGATTGTTTAAAATTAAAAGTCGGAATATAAATAAATTTTTAATATAGAGTTTCACAGAAAATACGCATTCCTTGCCTTGATCTTATCCAGATGAATTACATATTCAATTTTTTTCTATTTTAATATAAGCCGTTTCCTAATTAAAATCTATTTTCACTTGGTTGATTTTTCCAAAAAATGACTATACACAGTACCAAATGTTGCAAATTAGTTGAGTTCTGGCGAAAATATATTGACGTTTTTAACTTCTTTACATAACTTCTTTATAAAGCATTTAGTTTATATATATGATTTATTATTCAGTTTAAATTTAAAAGACAAAAAATTGGCTAAACTAAAATTTATGCATAATCTTGATTGCTTTAATTGTTTCAGAAAGAAATGTTAAAAGGTAAAACTTTAGCTACGGAATGCGGATAAATTTGCCAGATCCTTTAGGCAACTATTGCTGAATTGTAAATCGTCGTCCATAAAATTAAGTTATTAGTATGAATGGCATTATTAACGTCAGTCTTAACTGAATGAACTAGATAATAGCATAACTATAGCAGTAAAACTGATATTTAATTACGTAGCCAAAGTTCCTATTAAGTTCAATGTATGAAAGTCTACTAGTGGCGCGAGCCGCATCTCAAACTTTACATTATTATATTTTAAAAAAATTAGTTTTAACCTCGTTAGTCTGTTAGCTGTCGTGCTCTGACGATGACCGTAGGAAATCGAAAAGCGTAAGTATATGCGCCTAAATATAGTTTTTCTTTGTTTTGTTTCTGGTTAAAAACTAGAAGTGAATAACCACTAAGCAGATTTTACGATAGTACTATGTACGCATTGCTGAATAAATTAATGTTTATATGTTTCTTCTTTGCTGTGAAGCCTATATAAATATAAAATTGTTTTCCTCGCGATGTTTTAATTAAAAAAAGAAATTTCTTGTTATCTATACACCTTTCTTGTTCAGTGTAACGAAGTAACCAGTATTTCTTGTAGTGCTGATAAGCGCTGGCTGGTGTCTGGTGATCGGGGCCCTGACAATGCCGTGGTGATTTGGGATATGTGCAATGGTGAACCAGTGCGGACAATGCTAAATCTCCATCCATTAGGCGTGGTGTCTGTGGCAATTACTTCGGATGCTCGCTATTTGGCAACATTGAGCGCCTGCAACATTGACATGAGCTTGGGAGTAGCTGGCAAAGATAATGTTGAAATCGAAACGGCCAACGAACAAGAAGGTCAATTATGTGAAAGCAACTGCCAATTACCTGGTGATGAAATAAAGAACAAAGTTGAAACGCAAAACCAAATTGGTAACCAGAATCTTGAACGCAGTGATAGGTCAGATATGAGTAAAGTGTCAAGCCAGAGTCAAAATCATGCGGCAACTGCAATTAAAGGGTCAAATGAAATTGGCCATATGGCGAATAAATCGTCGAAGAGCCGTAAAGTTGTTTGCATGTCGAAGACTAAAGCTAGCGAGGTATATAATCTTTGCAAGGAGCAGTATTTTTGCATTTGGGACTGGACAACGGGTAATGACACGCCATTGTGTTGTGTCCAGATGGACACGTCAATCTATGGATTACAAACACGGATCTTCTTTAAACCTAATGACTATTATAACGTTGTGACGAACAGTACCACACAAGTTGTTTTTCATCAATGGGTAAGTCGAAATGAATGATGAAATTTTGTAAGGCAAGAAAGATTATATTAAACAACAGTCATGGTTATTAAAGTATTCACATGTTTGATTAGAAACTTTAAATGCAACTAACGCAGAAATTTTTTAAAAATACGCATCGGTTTGTGTGTCTATGAATTAATTTAATAAGACGTGAAACGACAGAAGTCACTGATTGATTAGTAGAAATCCAAAAATCAACATTCCGCCAATAGTTCCGCCCTTAAAATTATTCACACCACGAATGTGGCATAAGTTGATTTATAAAATTATCCTTAGTCAAAAATAGCAAGACGCATCTATTCAAAACGAATACTAGTTTAGCTATTCTAATAGTTAGTTTTCCTTTTCGTGTTAAAATTGCAGAGCCTTAAAACTTTGCCATCTGTATAGTGTTGATGAAAGGTAAACACTATCGAATACCACTTTCATGGTCGTTTTATATAATCCATAGTCCTTTTTTAGAATATGAAAACATTCAGTATTTGTCGAATAAGTACGAAAAGATGTGAACTGACGAGTCACTGATTCATTAGTAGAAATCTAAAAATAGTTCCACACATAAATAAGTTTGCATCACTGATGTTGCGTAAGGTGATATGTAAAATTATATTTAATCGAAGATAAAAAGATGCATATATTTAAATCGAATACTAGTTTAGTCAATTAAATTATTAAAGCTTTACTTTTAATATAATAATTTGTAGAGCATTAAATCTTCACTATCCGGATGGTGTTGATGAAATGTAAAATCTACCGAATACTACTTTCATGATTATGCTGTACACTTATAAAAATAATGTCATAGTCCTCTTCAAGAATGTGGAAAATTTCAGTATTTCTGGTATAAGAATAAATAATGCCATTGCGACTGTTTCAGAGAAAAGTCTATTAGGGCTTCGATTTTGTTCACTACAGTAGGGTTTCATTGTTTATATAAAGGAAAACGCATAAACTAAACATAAATCTATAATGATATTTATACTTGCCCTTGTGTCCCATAATATTAATTTAAGCTTTAATGCAAAGATTTTTTAATAATTCTTTAAATTTTGCGACCATTATAGCAAAAATTTAACAGTTAATGTTTTAATTATCGTTTCAACAGGAAAATATCTTCCTGTCAAATCTCCTGTAGTAATAATGCTGATTCTTGAAAGCCGATCATAACTGTTTGAAGGAGTCCAATCAGTTTGAAGATGAGAATTATGGTCTAAGATAATTCCAATCGGTGAGAGCGAGGTATTCTACAGTAGACCCAATGATCGGTAGAGTACTATTATGCAATTTGCTAAATTTACAGAACTATAGGAAGAATAAGAATTACAAATTAACAAAGAAAGACGAGGTTCTCTGTCAACGTGTAGATTAATATTTATATATACATTGCTGCAAAGGATGAAGCTACATATATTTACCTCTGTGTGTGATGTACAGGCGAATTAAAATAGGTCCAGAAGGATAGACATATTCCATCGGTTCTTTGTAATATGCAGTTTACCAAAATACAGCATGCCTAAAAAACAAATTTTTGAAAAAGTAGATTGTCAAAATAAGGAAGACGGGATCTTATTTCTAACAGAATTCGGAAATACTTGCTTCATCTTTTGGAATGCAATTACAATCAATTAATTTGACTCATAAGAAGCTACGATTTGCAGAGCCAATCGTATATTACATTTTGTAAAAAAGTACCACATCTAGGCTACTGTCTTTTTATTCATTGAGAAATATTGGTAAAAAATATGAATTAATTAAAAATTGTCCATAAAGGCGATTTTTCTTAGCAAGTGACAAACAAGCCTACGCCAACATGGGAACACCTTCAATGATTTGGCGGAAAATGAAGTCAGCCCCAGTCACATCTGGTAGTATAGAAATGTTCGTTCTCTTGGATAAGTTCATTTGTTCGTTAATTTGCTTGGATTGTTGCTTATTTCCAGTCCGCAGGCTTGATATAAATAATTTCTATCACTAACCGCACTACCAAGGATTGCTTAGTTATAAAACTCATTTTGACATGACGAAAGCCACATAAAAGCTGTGATGAAGGGTGCAAAGAAATTGCACAGCTAATAGTCCAATCAAGTAGACTGTCTAATTCGGCTTGGAGCAAGAGCCGCATTTCCAATTTTTAATTTATTATGTACATGTTGCTGTTGTGCTCTGAGGATTATGAGCCTGTAAATGTTAAATGCTTCTGTACGTGTAACTGATGGTTGGCTTGCTAATTTATGTGACTGGCTAAAAAATGGTTTGGTCCCTATTTCAATTCTGCAGGCTTGATATAAATTATTTCTATCTCTACCCGTAAAACCAATGACTGCTTAGTTATAAAACGCATTTGGACATGGCGAAAGCTACATCAAAGATATGATGAAGGCTGCACGGAATTTGCGCAATCGATAGTCCAATCAAATAAAATTTTTCTTAAATGGCTGTTAGCTAGAATCGCATTTTCAATTTATATTATATTATGTAAAGGTTTCTGGCGTTTCCTGTCTAGGTAATTATCGTTTCGCTTTCAAATGTATTATACTAGAACCTTATTTTGTATCACCTTACTCAATAACCAATCCTGTGATTTTAAATTTAATTTAGTGCTCTCATTTCAGTATTTCTTTTATACTTACCTTTTTTATTATGCATCCTTTCCTCTGTTTGTTGTTTCAGTTTATCAAAAACTTGATAACTGCGTTTTTATCCACAACCAGTTGCTCACCCATTGGTTATACTATATCTAATATCTTATCCTATATTTACATTTGTTTATCATTTTTTAGTGGCGAACCCATTAGTCACCATTGATAAATAAATACAAAATTTCATTTCTGTAAACGATTTTTTTGCTGTTGCACTTCATGATAATTCAAATTTATTTTCTATGCTTATATCATACTTTTCCACCAAATTCATGTTGATACGAATTTTTTCAAAAGAATAATACGACGTTAGTTACCACTAAATCCACATTGTCTTACAATTAAAATAGCCCTTTTTCCTCAATTCATAGGTTGATGGCTGAAAAAATTTTCTTGGTTTATCAGGTGACCTTTAAGAAACATCTCCTTCTCTCTGCTATTTAACTGTGTCGTTTTGACAATGTGAAATATATGCACGATTAAACAATAATTGATTGCGCGAGTGTTGATAACAGTTCTTTAAATTAAGTTTGCGAGCTTAAAGTTAACACCGATCCTAATTTATTCAATCAGTCGTCGAACAACCTAGAAAAACTATCGTTAGTCACATATACTGACGCGTTTCGACCTTCCATGATCATCATCAGAGTACGAAGGCAATCAATGATTGTTTAATAGTATTATATATATATATATATATATATATATATATATATATATATATATCACAAAAGTTGCAAAAACGTTAATGTTCATGACGACATTGAAATTGTGCAGCCGAAGTTTCCAGTCAAGTACAATGTATGCCGGACTACTAGAGGTGAGAGACAAATATCTAATTTTTCTATCCATATACATGTCTTGTGGTTTGATCCTCGCTCCTCAGTTTGCCGTCGTACTCTGATGATGATCATGGAAGGTCGAAACTTATCAGTACGCGTCACCAGCGGTAGCTTTGTTATGGTGTTCGACGACTAGTTAAATAAAGTTGAATTGATGTTTACTTCAAACTCGCAAACATGATTTAAAGATATATATGCAGTTTAAAGTTATCTGGTTGGCATTTTGAAAATGAAATAAATTTTAATTGCGAAATCTCAACTGCAGTGCTACAAGCTCTGCGTACATCGCATATTTTATTCTTCGCTATAAGTTCATCATAGGGAAAAACCACTGCATATTCAATTTTAAACTATTTCAATTTTTGCAATTATTTACGGCTTTATTCAAAGTAGTGCTTTCCACTTTTACTGTGTTACAGGCCAGTCATTATTCTCTATTTTGTGGACTTAACTGCACAAATAAACTGTCGGAAAAGGGTGTACAAAATAAATAAAATTCAGTTCGCTGCTGCGTAACATGGGAGATAAACAAGCATGCATATCCTTTATTACGAAGAGCATTCTCCCGCAATGTGGACTTCAGTAGAGCTTGGAGTGACTGACCACAATTCATCATACTGTAACTTTTGTAGCTACACGCAACACAAGCAACGAAATGGGCCATTATAGGGGAAATAATTAGGCCGAGATGCTTTTTTTTCCGTGAAATGGAAAATTCCACGATAATAAATGCAATTTTTGAAAATATAAGGCCATAGCTAGCCGAACTTTAAATATTTCACATAACAAACGAACTTAAAACTATTAATATTTAGAACTTAGGATTGTTGCACTCTTATAATTGGAGGAATATTCAACGACATTCGTCTGTGATAAAAAAAAGTTTATCAATCCCCTAATTTTGGAAATAGAAACACATTTCCTATTTAACGAGAGCTGCCTGCCAAACTTATGCTATATAATTTAATGTGGTATGTGATCCTTCATTATTAATTCTATAAATTGTAAAATTTGACTTGAATTAGTCTGAGCTCTTCCTCTTTTGCTTTGGTATTGACAAATATCCAAATCCATACAATGATTAAATAATTCAAAAATATATAAAGATAAAATAAATTCAAAAACCTTTATACAAAATATTTCTTATATTAGATCAAATTGTACACTTTAGTAAAACATTATTGAATTTAGAGGTTAATTTCCGGAAAAAATCATAATAGAATTGATTAAGTAATCAAAAATATGCTTAGATCATGTATATTTAGAAATTGAAATGGTGAAATCACACAGTTATGATGTTGTTATTTATTTCAAAGAATTGGATCACAAACAAATTATTCTACAATGGAACATCTTGAGTAGAAAAACACAGAAACTAAATTTTGAAAATGCACACGTGCACTGTTCCAGAATCAACTGGAATCTTTTTAGAGAATTAAGCTTACTGATTGATTATGAAAGTTTTTATTTCTTGAACACTGACGAGTTTGTTTCTTCTGTTTCATCGTTATTATCTATTTTATTTCAGGCATCTACGTTTACGGACATTATACCGAAACGAATTAATAGGAAATTGTGTAAATTAAGAATTAAACGAGATAATATAATAAAGTGTAGTCTTATCAATAGTATTAAACAAATGAGGTTAGATCTCATTGATAACGAAATTAATTCATCACTGCTGATAATTCGGCAAAGATCAGAACGAATTATTTTGGCCAAAATGAAGAGTAATCCTAGACTAGGATACAAACTCCTCACAGATTATAGTAAATATAAGGAAAAGTTAAAGCTTATATTACCTGTGGATAAAACTGAGTACGAATTTCTCTGTGAATTGGATGATGTTTTTGGCAATTTGATATGTAATCCACAGAATGAAAGAAATTTTATGGAACTACCTGATCCTTTGGGAGACCAGGAATCAGGACTTGTTATTGACAGTGATGAATTGATAAAATTGATGTTAAAAATCAAATCAAAAAAACAAAAAGATCACTTTGGTATTTCGATGGATAACCTGCTTCAATTACCCTTAACCTTTAGGAATGTGCTCTGCAACTATATAAATAGAACTTTGATGAAAGGGAAATTACCAATCGATATACTAACGATAGTAGCTAAGCCGTTGCCAAAAGTAAGTAAGCCAACGTGCGCCAGTGATTATAGATTAATCTCTATTATCCCTTCGTTTTTGAAGATAATAGAACGATTGATACTAGATCATTTAGAATGTATGTTGCCGGCTGATTTTGATTTATGTCAACATGGATTTACGAAAGATAGATCGACAACTACTAATATGCTCTCTATGTGGAAACATGTAATTTCATTAGATGAGAATAAATTAGATGCATTAATTGTATTTATAGATATTTCAAAAGCCTTTGACTCTATATCTTTTGATGCTATTTTGAATGCGATTAGTTTGTTGAATATTGATCCGAATATTTTTAGATTACTTAAATACTATCTATATAATCGAAGAATGAGTATTCAAGTAAACGATTTGATATCAAAATCGAAACGAGTAACGAGTGGAGTTCCACAGGGATCAAGTTTGGGGCCAATTTTATTTAAAATTGTGTTTGCACATTTGGAAACTAAGATCCTTAACGGTCGAGTTTGCAAATTTGCTGATGATTTGAAAATAATCTTCCCAATTGATCCAAAAAATGTCGAATTCTCCAAAAATAATGTGACATTAGATTTGTATGATTTGAGTAGATATTTGATTAAGCTAGGGCTGAGAATAAACAATAAAAAGACGAGAGCTTCAAAAATAAGTAACAGAACAAACTTTCATTATGTTTATTTTCATGAAGCAGTGATTAATGATGTATTTGAAATTAAACTTATGCAATAAATTAAGGATTTAGGTATAACTATTCAATGTTCAGCTTCTGCTGAGAGACATATTGAAAGAATAGTAGGCAGTGCCAAGAAAAGATGGGCAATAATAAATCGAAATATCTTATCGAATGACATTAAACTTAAAATGTATATCATATGGATTAGACCAATACTAGAATATGCTGCTGCTACTTGGAATCCATTAAAAAAGGGATTGTCCAATAAGATAGAAGCTGTACAAAGAAAAGTTGTGAAACAAATTAGTCCTATCTCCTGCACTATATACACCTCTAGATTACAGTTTGTATCACTGCAATCTTTGTGGTTTAGGAGGATGTGCTATTGCATAAAAGTTTTCCATTTGAACCAGTGGACTGGTGCCTATATGAATCCGATAAGAAAGAGTCATGAAGTTGGAACTAGATCTGGACATTTGGCAATATCTCCTCCTTTGGTGGGGAATGTTGCGAGCAAGTTATTCTCTTTTTCGAAAATCTACAAAATTTATAACCAATTGCCAAAGGGGCTTAGAGAAATGCCACCATCTAAGATGTCTTTTAAATTTTTATCTACTGAACTAGAAAAAGTCTACAATCCTGCTGATATTTTTTATTTTGATTATGATAATACTTTCTCATGGTTGAATAAAAGACAAGGATAATTGTTATCGGAAACAGAATTTCTTGAGATTTTTATTTCCAAGTTTTGTATTATTAAAATTGAAATGTTATGCATTATATCATCATGTTAGTCAACAATACATACAATCAATTGCTAGTCATGGTTCTCAATTTTCTGCATAATGTTACACTCGAATTATACCTTAATTTTTCCTATTTTGATGATGAATCTATTATTCTTTACAGCCGAACTTTCTGATATTGATATATTGTACAGTACAACTAGTGAGATTTACTTATCTACATGAGACTAATTGCACATTTCTATTTGATGTGATAACTTTTTTTATATTGTACATTTTCCGAATTTTATTATTTGATGGAACATGTGTGCTTTGAATCCAAATAAAGATATTCTATTCTATACTATTCTCGATTTGTACCCTGCCTTGCCAAGATTCTGGCACCTCTTTACAAATATCTCGTGCCAGAAAGCCGTTTTGTCAAGAAATCACAACCGATTCAGGCTTACGAGGATGCCAAAAGGGCCTTATGCAAAGCGACCATGCTACATTCCCCTGATTGCTCCCAACATTTGATTTCATAACTGACGCATCTGACGTTGCCATAGGCGGAGTGTTTCAACAGTTCATCAATGGCATACACCAACCTATCTCTTTCTATTCGCAAAACTACAACTCAGTGAGACGCGATATGATACATTAGGAAAAGAGTTACTCGCAATCTACAATTCCACACCTATCTGGATGGCCGAAAGTTCAAGATCTACACAGACCATCTTCCTCTACTTCCGATGCTCAGAGAAAAGAAAGACTATTTATATTCACGATGTGTGAACTCACAACTTACACGAATACACGAGTATGAATATGAAGTCTCTCATGTCAAAGGACCAGAAAATGTGATCGCAGACTCCCTAAGCCGTCCTGCAGATCTCTGTGCCTCAATAATGTGTCCTTCACCTATAAGCACTAAGGAATTGCACGCAGCTCTGCAAGATGATCCACCATTTCAAACATTTGATGTCAATCGCCTGAAAATATTTGATTATGATGGAACTCAGCTGCAGTGTGAAATAACTGGCGTGGGCCCTCGGCCGTTTATACCTGAAAAACTCTGTCACAAGATCTTCAAAGTCTACCATTCAATGAACCACCCATCTGGCGAAGCATCAGTGGAAATTCTATCCAGAACGTATTTTTGGCCTGGCACGCGGCGAGATGTCAAGAAGTGGTCAAAACAATGTCTAGAATGTCAGAAATGCAAAGTGACGAGACACACCAAAACGGCTCCACAAGTCATTCAAGTGCCCAAAGTCCGGTTTACGCACATACACGTTGATCTGGTAACCTTACCTGCCGTGAACAATATGCGATATCTACTGTCAATACGGGATCGCACCACTCGATGTTATGAGGCCATACCACTGCCAGACATGAAGCAAGAAACTGTCAGTTATGCTTTAGAGCTCAATTGGTTCACTCGGTTCGGTGCTCCAGCTGAAGTGACAACCGATCGTGGCGCACAGTTCCTCGGCGAAGAGTTCGCAGCCCTACTGAAATACTATGGTAACCAACACTCCGTGACCGCGGCTCGCAATCCGAGAGCAAATGGTTTCGTCGAAAGGCCACACCGAGAACTGAAAGCGGCGCTCAGGGCTAGCCCAGAAGAAAATTGGCTTGCAGCTTTACCGAAACTACTCCTGTCAATTCGTACAAGACCTCGTGAGCCGATCAAATGTAGTTCCGCTGAAATGGTATTTGGCGAATGTCTACGGCTGCCTGGCGAACTAGTCCGATCACGCTCTGAAACTGCAATAACGATGAACGATCCGACATTTCTGTTTCTACTTCGCAGTTTTCTACAATATAACGCTCAGAATCGGCCGATCTGTCCTACACATCAGCAAAATGGTCCAATTTATAAACGCAAAGATTTTGATAGCTGCAAACGGTTCTTCGTCAACAACGATATGGATAAAACGATTCTAGCCAAACCGAAGCGCGGTCCGTAACGTGTGTTAGATCGACGTCAGAATTACATCATTTTGGAGATTAATGGCAAAGCTGAAGCAGTCTACAAACACAGACTATCCCCGACCGACGTTGGTCCAAGTGACCCGCTGTTCCGCGATGTTGACCTATCAGGCGGTGAAGAAACGACAACTCCACCTCCAGGCAGTCTTGCCGACTACGGACTGACGCTCGACATCTTATCAAAAAATGAACCAACTGACGCCATCACGCGGCCGTGAGATAAGGAGGAAACAGAATCAGTGTTGACAGAGCCAAAATCAGTTGTTACACGGTATGGCAGAGCAATAACACCTCCTGTAAGGAAGCCCTGTTTATTGTGTACTAATTTTCATTGTCGGGTGGTGTATGTAACACGCGGCTCCGCGTTACAACCCAACAACGTTCAATTTTGACAAATATGGTACTCTTTAAGGTCAATAATCTAACTCTGTTCTTACACAATATTTCTCTTAACTGTGCTTTTAGAAACAATCTCTGTTAGTTTCAAGTTGTTTTAATTGAGATATCTTGAACTGCAATTTTATTTATAATTAATAGGGTTATTTATTAAATATACACACCCGCGCGCAATACGCAAGGAAAATGCGGTGGATTATAGTGTCACAGTGGATTTATTTCTCTCAGTTGGATTATTCGCAGTTTATGCAAGTGATTTACTGTTTGCATCTAACTATACCTATCCGAATTTCAGAGTACAATGAATTATTACAATTATATAAGTTAAAACCAAAGCAAACAGTGAACTAATTATTTGTGAAGTTTTTACATGATTTTCATCTATTTATCACCAGTGACAACTTTTACCAGTGACTTTACTCATATAATCCCCTATTTTCAATCGGTTATATGTATTAACCACAATTCAGACATATGTGAAAGCATAATTGCTTGTGCATAAGATATTCAACTTTGTGCACAGTATTTACGTCTTTTGCCGTCTAGATTATGGACAATTTTGTTTGACTGTTTCTTGTCTATAAGATATTTAATTGTGTTAACAACATTTCAATCTATTGCCGTCCAGAGCACGGTTTATTTGGACTAACTTTAAACTTACATGCAACATCATTTACAATTTTCGAGTTTCTGTAAGGTAGTATTGACTTGGATTATGTAGACTAGATTGAAGCTTGTTGAGAGTAAGAATATCAGTGTCGCTTGCAGGGTTCACTGACTTCAGTTGAATGAAATCAATTCTCTTGGAAGGCGAGGAAGAACTAGAGTCTGATGTATACCGACAGAATATCGAACACGATTTTCGAGCTTCTTTTAGTTTGCAGAAACAAAATGAGAAGAACTAGTAAATAATATTATTGCTGAGTACTTAATACTTGCATGTAGTAAACATAAATGTTATTTCGGTGGCCAGATGTGACGTTTAGAGTCTAAGGTAACTTGTCAAAATTGAATGTTAACTAAGAAGAAAACTAAAATTCAGAAACTAGCTAAAAGCATAAGGGTAGATTGAGTAAGGAGGGAATTTCGCTTCCAATCAGAGTTATAACATAGGAATTTGTTAAAGGAGTGAGGGTGAACTGCCTTCTTAAACTCACGCTGGTGTATATTTTGGAATACACGCAGCAGGCGGCAGCCAGATTAAAATGCTGGATTATAAAACCTATGACGAAAGGAAAAATGAACCACGTGATACAGAATAGTTTGAATTTAACATTGGAAAATTTTTAGCTAGATATAAAATCAACTTTTATTAGTATTCCACTAAATGAAACTATAAAAATCTTGTGTGAATTTCTGCGATCATCAATAGCGTAGAAGTTGACGACATACAGGAACCCCTTTTATTATGTATATCCACCTTTAAATTGTTATACCAAAGGGTCTTCTACAGACAAATTTAAGGCATAAGCATGGGTAGTCCTCTTGGACAATCTTAGTAAACATCTATACATGCATCATTTAGAAACAACTGGATAAAAACTATTTATTAGCTGACCTCATACTTATGTACGCTACTTTGACGATATTGTCATGTTCGTTGAAAAGAATGAAGAAATCGATGCACTGCTACATAACGCAAACGAAGTAGACCAAGCAATCAAGTTTACACTAGAATTGGAACAAGACGGGTAACTATCTTTTCTAGGTGTGGGAATAACGGGATATAAAGATACAATCACAAGGTCGGATCACAAGAAATCAAGCTGAACTGGGAAATATATCCATTATTCCAGTAGTATACTAATAGCGTAGAAAAGAAACCTCACAATCAATTTTGACCCACAAATTAGAGGTTTTGTTCACCAAAAACTTTTAATTAAAGCTAAGCCTGCTTCACAAAGCGTTGAGAAATAATGGCTACCCCGATTTGTTTATCGAATATAATATGGGAAAATGCAATAACACCAAGACCAATTTCGAGGAAAACAAAATACCTAAAAGATAAACTCAACTATTTCTTTTGAGTTGATCTTTCAGCTGAGATTTACAAAAGTTATATTAAGCGACTAAAGCTCAGTTTCCATCAATACAGATGCGATTTGTGTTCAACACACCAAAACTTATGCAAAAATTGAAAAAAATAGCCTCTCAGTGCCGTCAACTTCATTATCTGTATACAAATTTTAACGTACCTGTGACACTAAGTGCATCGGCAAATCAAAAAGAGGCTCTGAATTGGAATAAATCAGCTTCTCCCTCAAATTTTTTTCATTAGGGGACAGCTCCTGCATAAAAGTCAGCAATCTCTGAACATGTACATCGCACAGGTAATGCTGTTAGGAGTAATAATTATTTAGTTCTGTATAAAACAACGTAGGAAAAAAATTTCTGGCTTTTGAACCTATTGCAATTAATGAGTTTAATCCCTACATAAACGTGCAGTAAGAAATTCAAAATTAAGTAACATTTGACCAGAACACATAAACTGGACCCAACTATCAAGTGCGGACACTTATATAAATAAACGAACATTGGTTGCGCGGGCGGTGATAACAATTATTATAATCAAGACCGCGAACTTGATATAAGCGTCTGACTTATTAATTACTTACATATGTCATTATAAACTAAGAATTGTATAGTGTAGAAAAGGCAATTCATCTAGTAGACTAATTTCTTCTTTATGGTAAACTCATTTTGTACTGATCAGAATTTGACGCAGATAGGGCTCGAACCTGAGCACGTATGCTTCGGAATCTGGTACTCTTACCATTGAGCCATTCTGCTGCACTCTATACAACACATCCAGTCATATACGAAACCAGTCTACTGGATGATTTTCCTTTTCAGGTTCTAGGGTTATACCGACATATGTAAGTAATTAATGGGTCAAGTGATTATATCATGATTGCAACCATGATTATAATAATTGCAGACAATTTTACAAGGACATCAATGACACGCCACATGGCGTTACGCAAAATAGATAGTCTAAACTTCGCAAAACGAAGACAAACATAGCTAAGTGGGATTGGTTAAGACAAATGTACATTTGGGATTGAATGAGCAAAAATATTAACGAACCCACAAATATGACTTTTAATTCCGGTATATATAAGTTTCATTAATAAATGTTACTCCATGGATCACGTTTCTTTTTTCTTATATTTTAAGAAATGATGAGATTAGTAACTATATATGGATGTGAATGGGTTTTTGCATGTACTTTATTCCTATTTACACGTTGTGTTTTAGTTGCTGAGGGCCCGTATTTGGTCCTACCCTTTAATAGGACTACAATTCAAACATAAATAGATCTCACTCAAACGGGTTACCACATTTTCTTAAATCTGGTCTTCTGATTAATTTAATGTGTTATTGGATTTCTGAAGATGGTACTGTAAATTGTGCATCAGAGCGTTGAAAAGTTCAAATTAGTTCATGTTTCATTTTTATTGGGTGTTACGAAAGGTGTTGAAGCATCTGACATGAAAGAACGTATCAGCACACACCCACCACAAAGCCGACTCACCGCTTACTTGTTAATGAGTCTATGGTAAAGGTTATGGAAGTACTAATTAAGTAACATAGAACAACTTAGTCTCAAATATGACCAAAGAAACGAATAAGGAAGGTAAGTTAAATTTCAATGGAAATTAAGTATTACATCTATTTCATTACCTGTTACCTAAGTAACCACACTGTAGGTATTGATCAGTATCAGCCAAATACTTTCAATCATTGCATCATTCAATATAACAGTAAGATATATATATATATATATATACATATATAAGAGAGCATATATATTATGTCATTGCGTTTGATAATGTCCATTTATTTCGAGAATAATAATGTGACGACACAAATCAATCGCCGACATATTGCGTAAATTAAATTCAAATTTATTTACGTTGCACCAATGAGAAAAAAGCAAAATTGCCGTTTAACCACGTTTAACCACGTTTAACCAATAGTGTGCAAGTACACATATTGCATGCTATTTAAGCACGGTAATTTACCATGCAAGTCAGTTGTGGCATTCGCCTTCTACCTGCTTCACGCGTGTGCGTTCTGTCGGCTGTCAATACGTGTGCGCTCTGTCGGCTGTCAATACCTACGCTGGTGATTTGATAGTTTCACCAACAACTAACTACATCCGTGACTCATCTTGTTGCGGGATACCGGAGAGACGAGCCAATTGAGTGCAGGACCTGCAGGACACTATCCACAACTCGAGTACAGCTCAACCACGGGAGCGACAACTCAACCAGAGTCCACCCAAGGCACTAGGACATCTTCAACCTCTGAAGACTTCAAGCGAACGCATTACCAGGCCCTCTTAAGGGCCCCCATATCAGTAACTAATCTCTATTCAGAGCACCTTAACCGAGTTTGTAACGTCGTACGGCATTTACTTGAAGCCGGGGCGTTTACAAAATTGGCGACCGCGCCAGGATATTGATTATTGTTCTGATTTTTTTGGTATAAATAAAATTGACTTCCTTTTTCATCTATTTGGGATAAAAATCGATTAAGATTTGCGTTTTATCTACCGTGATCGTGGTCATCTGTGAATTTTGTTGGGTATATATATATATATTCGTGGTTTGTGTTGGGGGGATATAATAATAATAGATTGACATTTGTGTTTTCTTTACCCTGATCGTGGTTTTCTGGGAAATCTGTTGGGTATATATTCGTGGATTTGTGGGGATAATAATAATACATCGGCATCAAAGGCCAACGGGGCCTTTGTTCATCTTTTCTACGTACAAAACGGCACCGTACGTACTCAACAACTCAACTTCGGATTTTTGGAAACAGTGACTTCTTTGTTCTGCACTTAT
>JAQBSW010004272.1:0-71290 GCA_029291075.1 Eudiplozoon nipponicum
TCAGTATTGCCGTTCCTGATTACGTATTGCTCAGTATGCAAGAACATAAGTAAGACCTCTTGAGCTGTCATGTCCTTCAGGATTGCTACCTCAAACTGACGACTGAACCGATCGACCATCGTGAGTAAATACTTTTGGCCAGAAATCTCAGGCATTTCTACTATATCAATATGAACATGCATGAAACGACCCGCTGGTATACCAATCGTTTTAATTTCAGTTTTGGTATGACGCCAAACTTTACAAGTTTGACACCGGGCACATGTCCTTACCCAGGCTCTTATGTCTTTCGACATCTTAGGCCATACATATCTATCAGTGACCACCCTGATAGTTGCCTTAATGGAAGGATGACTGAATTCATGTAGCTGCTGAATTACCTTATACATTAATTCTAACGGTACATAAGGTCTAGGTTGGCTCCTGGGGATTTCACATAATAACCACATATCTACAATCTTCCTGTGTGTATATGCAGGATTCTTTCCAACACAGCTACTAAAGGATCAAGACCTCGTGCTTCCATCAATTGCTGGACAAAATCATTAGAAGATACAATAGAGCATACGAGTGACTCTGAACGAATCATATCTTCATCTGATACGTCTGGTCTACTGAGAGTGTCTGCCACCACATTATCTTTTCCTGAGATATGACTTATGGTAAAATCAAATTCTGCGAGTCGGGTTATTTGTGAATTTACCCGCCGAGAATAATTTAGCCTATTTGCTTTCCCAAGGATACTCAACAACGGTTTATGATCAGTTAATATCATAAACTGATGTCCATCTAGATAGTGCTCAAAATGCAACACTGCAGAATAAACTGCTAGTAACTCCTTTCCAAGCGTATCACATCGCTTTTCGCGATCTTGGAGTTTCCGACTATAGGATCCAATCGGCTTGACTATACCATTTTCCCGTTGATGTAATACTGCTCCTATGGCTACATCAGAAGCATCTGTGACAATCTCAAACGGCTAAGTCCAATCCACAGGTGCTAATGTGTGCATTAATTTTCCATTATAGAATATCTTTATTTGGATTCAAACCACACATGTTCCATCAAATAATAAAATTAGAAAATGTACAATATAAAAAGATATCACACCACATATATATGTGTACTGTAAAATTTATCAGCATCAGAAAGATCAGCTGTAAACAGTGATAGATTCTTCATCAAAATTACAAAAAAAATTTAAGTTATAATTCGAGTATATAACAAATTTTGAAAAAAATGTTATTATACAGAACTTTTTTGAATGGCGTTGCGCTTAATGGTATATTAGAAAGAAAGTATTGAGGATTTTGAGCTACTGTAGCACTATTATCCATTAATGGTATATAGGTTTGAGCATTATCCTTAGTGCTTATTAGAATATGCTTTCATATACATTAATATGTTTTTATTAATTAGTTACTAACATAGAAAAATAAATAGCTGAAGCTTCTAGTCTACCATGTCAATTTTATAAATTTTCAGCCCAGCAGACGAAACACATCACACATACAGTTTTTGTCCATCAGATATTCCATATCTGCAGGAATTTAAATATATATGAAGATGACGCAATTGTACTACTGCAACTTATGAATCACGTTATAAAATTTTTCATTATGTTACACGTAGCATTGCCGAAATTGGTTAGCATAGATAGGTTAAAACCGTTTTTTAAAGCAGACTTAACGTAACAATATTCAATAATTTACATGATGTTTAGTTCCCTCAATCCATTTTTTGATACTAAATCGGAAATTTGTATAACATGCCGTTCTTCATCATTCTTTTGCTATATATAGCACCCACTGTTTGTCTTATTGATATGTTTGTAACGGATCAGATTAATTCGCCGACATATTGCCTAAATGAATATCAAATTTCATTACGCAGTACCAATTAAAACATGCAAAATTTACCGTTAACCAATGGCGTGCGACCTTGCCCTTGTACAAGTATATAAGCACGGTGCATTTACCATGTATCATAACCCACTTGACATTTCCGTCCTGTGCGCTACGCGTGATTGCTGTCGCTCTCTCTACTTGACTGTTTACCTACATAGACTTCAGGACTTACGTTTATCACGCTGTTTCACATAGTCACTTGGACTTCAGTTACGCCAATCGTTTTGTTGCTGCAAAACTAGTCATATGTGATAGATTATTTATTAATCGGACTTCTACGTGTGCCTGCCACCAGGGTGTTGCCGCAGATCTTCAACAAGACAATTCTGAGCCTTCACACAGCAAATCAACAATTCTACTTATCCCGGTGCATCCAGAGATCGCCTCAAGTTTCTATGAGTACTTCTAGACACTACAACACTGCCAAACGCTCTCGGCATTTTCCGGAGAACGCAATTATGGCCCTGATAATGGAAAACCACAGTAACTGTCTCTCATTATCTACAACCTGTTTACTATATTGTAAAGTCGCACTGCATTTAAATGCAGCCGGGTTGTTTACATGTTTGTTCAACAATTTTGTCATATTTAACGCCATACACGTGATCGGATTTTTAACCCAAATCCATTTATATTTATTTCTCCAATTTGTCTCAAGTTTACTTTGCATCTAGTCTAGATAAAACATTTTTAGGGATTATAAGAAGTCCTCTTCTAATATACATTTAAGATAAATAGAATTATTTGTACATCAAATTCCAAATAACTTTCGATTTTAGCTTGACTTTAGCTTAAGCGTTCTTAATTTGCTTTTTGTGTATACATCGGTAATTCCTATCGTATGGCTCAAGTTTGAACCAACGTTCGTTTTACTTGGAGGTCACGACTTAATTAACGATAATGGTTAGTCATCGGCTTCATTTCATATAAGCGTCAATACTCACGAGTACAATGACTTCCTCATTTCACATATTTGATAGACATTTATTTCGCTTGTAAGCCATGTACTACATCGATGGGCATGCAATGCTTTATTGGATTTATAATGTGTTATCTTACCAGGAAAAATCGTGATATTCCACGAAAATTTATATCAAGCTGACATCTTTTATACCAATCTACATTGTATTCTCATGTTGTGGCTTTTATGGGTTCCACCTCTGAATCATTTACTAATTGTAATATATCCAAACACTCCGGCTTATAACAGTCCGACATAATCAGTTAAATGTATCTAAATGTTATGAACAAGGCATTAACAAGTTGAATAACTTGATTTAAAAAAATCTACTGCAATTATAATTAGACTTTATGAGGTTAGTCTAATTTTTTGTTTAGAAAGACGAAAGTGATGTAGTATGATACTTTCATTTTCACGCCATCTTATAAATCAATTTTAATTAATGCTACATGCTGAATTCTTAGCAGATAACCACCGCATGCGCTTCATTTCTGATATATAAAAGTGATTCGTTGTATAGAAAACGACCACTTGCTATTAATTGTCATCCTTACAAACTTTAGTGATAAAACTGCGCCTTGTGTTTAATTTCACTCCTATCTTACACTTTGTTGTACAGCATATTATAACTTAAGGAATTTATAATTCACAAGATATTTACAATATTCACAGTTAGCATTTATTGTTAAAAGACACATTGAAGCAAGTCTGAATTGCAAAGATTACAGGAAAATATTTAATCAATGTGACAGTTACTGCAGAACTTCAACGAGATTACTCAGCTACTCACTCGCCACGGATGTCAACGCCACAACAGAAGGAACAACAACCCAAATCAACCTGAGCTGGTCTCAAGTGTCTATGAGTACTTATAGACACTGCTACACAAACTGACTTTCTCGGCATGTGCCGGAAAACGCATTACCAGCCCTAATTAAGGTCTCTCAACAGTACTAACCCAACCATTCTTGGCTCCTAACTGACTTTGTAACGTCGTACGGCATTTACTTGAAGCTGGGACGTTTACAACCCTATTAATTACAAATAAAATTGCAATTCAAGAAATCTCAATTAAAACTGTTTGAAACTAACAAAGATTGCTTCTTAATTAACAAATTTCTAAAACCAGAATTCGTATATGTGACCCCAAGGAAAACCATATCTATCGAAATTGATACTCGTTGAGTTGTAACGCGGAGCCGCCCGGGTTTATTATCTTATTCAAGCCAGAGACTCTATATATCTGCGTTTATTAAACTGACATCCATTTATGTCTAAAAGCTTCAGAAGTAATGATTTTGCTACCGATAAATTATAATAAGCCAAGTCACATTGTCACTGAAAATTCTTCACTGACATACATAATTTATAATTTAGTTACATTTATCCCATGTCTCAGTATGGCATCACAGCCTACTGGACTTATCTCATACAAATTTAAAAAGATGTTTCAATAAAAGACGTGGCCGAAATACTCTCTACAGGTTTGACACGATAGTTGATCTCTTAACGTCTTATAGCTGTAAATCGAAGAAATTTGTATTTCCTACACTTAAAAACTGTTTATTTGAACAGCAATAAATGAAAAGCTTGAACGGCAAAGTTTTGTCATATTTATGAATTATTTTTAAATTTTGCCTTATTTCGTATCTTATAATATTAAATTAAATAACACTTGATCAAATATTGATGCCGGTATATTATCTTCATTAAAAACCTATACATATCTTTATGTAAAATTTGAGTTAACAATGTCATATTCTATCAATAATAATTCTATTTAAAACATATTATCCAAGGTATAAACAATATATTATGGCTTTTTTAGATAAAAAAACCATTTTTTAATGTTTTGGATACATCTCTTAATGTACTGAGATATTATTACGCATATTGATTTTTAATATTTACATCAAGGGACAGACTTAATGTGGCAATAGCCACCTTTAAGTCAAATAATGAGCAAAGGGTCTTATCTAGGGCAGACATTATTTCAACAGAAATTCCTCGCAGAAGCGCCCGTATAAGAATGAAGCATTCAGCCCAATTATAAAAGCAGACTTCGTGCTGAAGTGAACATAAATTAATTAATGTGTAAATTTAATTTATTAAATCGATGCTCGTTGTGCAAGCAAAATTCTATATATAATTGAATAAAAATAAAGCATTTATGGTACATTTAAAATGTCTTCTGATGAGTTGGAACGTTGATTCAGGCATTGACTTCTCAAATGAATAATTTAACAGCAGAATTAGGCATAATTAAGGCTCGTCTAGAGGATACGCTAATAATAAACACGGAAGACATACAAGTACGTGGACCATCCAACATGGGTGGACAAAACAATGGCGACCGCGCCGAAGAGGAATCAGGAGGAAATATGCCGGCGTTTTCAGCCGAATCGACGAGTTATTTCAGAACGTCATCAGAGTTTAAGCCGATGTTGGCACCACTAGATGTGGAAAGGCCACAGTTGTGGTTCGAAAAATTTGAAGCATCAGTTCGAGCCCAAGAATTTACATTGGAAGCACCTATTGTGCGTGTGGCTGTCCAGGAATTAGTGGACCGGACAGTAGCAGTCCAATTGGAATTGCCGGTTGACCTCACGTATGAAGAATACAAAAGACGCGTGTTGGATCATTTCCGGGCCAGGCCTCAGGAAGTGTTCTTAGAATTATACAGCCTGAAACCATTAATGGGTGAGATGCCCATGGATACCATGGCACGTATCAAGCGGTGGTTCTCGAAGCTTACTGAGTCTTTACCCGGCTTGCAACCACATGAGGCCATCATGTTCATGCTGCTGGATCCTACCAGATACGGTGAAATATCGGGCGCCCAGGGAGGCCTTGAAGAGAGACTTCAGGCTCTTCAAAGTTCGGCCTTAATGACAAACAATGTAGCAGCTGCATCTCCACGCATATGTCCAGTTACGAAATCTGACAGGAGCGACATACCGTATTGGAATTCCTCGCGGCATAATAAGCAGTTCCGCGAGAGAAGGCAACAGCCAGTGGCCTGGAAGCAAAGTCAGTATATAAGGACTCCAGCTCCGACGAATAAGGCGTATAAGCGTCAGCAAAACCCATGTACTGCTCCTCGAGAACGGCCAGTGCAGTGGGGTAACAGGGTGCACAATCTCACAAATAAAGGTGAAAGAGAGCAGGGCACAAATATTAATCCTTTGGTGGCTCCGACGGGTAGATCGAATGAAGACCAGCAGACCAAACAAAAAAGTGGTCCGAACCAGATGGCCTTTGAAGAAAAGGAAGTGTGGGAAACATTGCCAAATGTAAGAATTTTTATTAAAGTTAAATTTTTAGAACTCTTCAACGGACAGCCAGTAATAATGCAATTGGATACAGGAGCTGATGTGTCTGTTCTACCATTGACTTGGCCATTGCACAATGTAAAACCTACGAAAGCAAGTTTATGTCAGGCATCAGGCGCATCGATGGTGGCTGTGGGCGAGTGGGACACGAAGTTGTTAATAAATGAAAATGTCTATCATATGTCTTTTGTTGTTTCGAATACGCAAACGCCCTTATTGGGACTTGATTTCATTAGAAAATGGGTTAAGACGATAGACTGTCAAAATAAACGTGTATGCCTATCGCGGCCTGAGGGAATAAGTTCAATAAAGTCTATATGTACCCATAAATTGCAGGAGGAGACCAGTTGTCTACCTGGGTGGTGGAAGAATCTTCAAACCCGATATAACATTATATTCCAACTGCCTGATTGTAGCGAGCGTCCAGGGCCGACGGTCGACCAGTTTAAGCTATGGCTAGAACGAAATGAAGGTTACGAACCACCAAAAGTATATGGTGCTCCTCCAAAGAAATTAGCAGCAGCGACTCGAGCAACCCAAGAAATGATAGAAGCCGGCGTTCTTGAACCGTCAACATCTGTTTTTCGTGCTCCGATGGTTTATGTTACGAAAAAGGATGGTTCGCTCCGACCGGCGGCTGATTTTAGGCAATTGAACTCAGTAACTAAACCGGACCCGTATCCCATGCCGGCTCTGCGTGATCTGTTCTTACAGCTAGCGGGAGGCAAATGGTTCGCCGTGCTTGATCTTAAACAGGGATTTTGGCAAATAGGCGTGCGGTCCGAAGACCGATGGAAGTTAGCGGTACAAGTACCCCAAGGTCATTTCCAATTCACCCGGGTACCATTTGGCCTTAAAAACGCACCGAAAGTGTTCCAAAGAATGATGGACTCGTTCGTGTCTGATTTAACTTGTACAACAGCTTACGTAGACGATGTTATTATATGGGCCACTACTGAACACGAATTACGTGTGAGGCTGCAGAAGATGTTGGCCAAAGCTGTAGAATGGCGATTACATTTTAATCCAGAAAAGGTACAGATAGGTCAAGAAGTGCGGTTCTTGGGGAACTCAGTCTCAGCGGACGGATGCATGCCGCTAGATTCGAATGTACAACCTATCAGAGATTATCCGGTGCCTACTACTAGAAAACAATTGCGCCGGTTTATTGATATGGTGAATTTCTATAGACCATACCTCACAGGGTTGGCGGTTACGCAAGAGCCCTTATCTCAGCTAACTAGTTCCAAGATACCATTTCGTTGGACGGAGAAGGCTCAACAAGCGTTTCTGCTATGCAAGAGAAATAAATAGAGGCAACTATTTTGAATTTCCCGGTAGGTAATATGTCAATTGTTACAGACGCGTCATATGTTGGGATAGGAGCGGTGTTACAAGCTGATTCACGACGTCCTGCGCAATATATAAGTCGCACACTCACTAAGGTGAACAGAACTAGTACCGTCACAGAAAAGTGAAAATTACTTGCCGTACAAATGGGCGCTGCGGAAATTTAGATATTTTGTCATCGAGGGGACACGTGGACGTCTTTACCGACGCACAAAGCGCTGAGTGTCTATTAGAGATCACTATGTATTGAGAAGAAACGAAAGTACATCCAGCCATTGAAGAACTAGAAGAGTAACGTATATCAATTCATCATAGAGCAGGAATCGAGAATGCGGCGGCTGATGGCCGATGTTCAGCAGAATTTCCGCTGTGCGGGTTTTGCCGCTTATAAAAAAGTCTCTGAAGAACAGTGGAAGAGATGCTGCCATGTCAGGAAATATTCAATCAATTTAAAAAACAGCACAGTGTGCGTCTGCACCATATAAAACGTTGAGTCCACAGAACGGCCTGTTGGTGTGGAAAGAATGACAAACAGTGCAATTGTTTGGTGCGCTGAATCCATAAGAACAGAATTAATGGCCTTTTTGGTGACGAAAACGTTAGGGACATCCCGGCGCTGGGCGGCTCATTGAGACATTGCAGCTCACGATTGTAGTGGCCTGGCATGTCCAAAGAAATTCGTAGCTATTGTCAACAGTGCACTACATGCACAACGTTGCAAACCAACAAAAACGAGAAAAAAAGTCACTCCGATTGCTTTCATCGCCACTCGCATCGGAACGAGTTTCGCAGCATATCGACCTGGTAGGTCCACTGCCAGTAGTCTCCGCGGGCGGCGTGTCCCATGTGTTTTCCATGGTCGATAAGTTTACCCGATGGGTCGAGTTTGTACCACTGAAGAAGATCACAACAGAAAAGATTATAACGTGCTTAGAAGAGCGATGGCTCAGTCGATTCGGTGCACCACAAGTTATTGTTACCGATCAAGGCGCACAGTTTGAGTCGAAAGAATTTAATCAGTGGTGCAAAGACCTTGACATAAAGCATTCCCGCACAGCCACTTATCACCCGCAAACCAATGCGACAGCTGAGCGCGCACATAGGACGATGAAAGAGGTACTGCGATGTTGGTGCCACGAGAGCCCGGGAACGTGGAGAGACAAATTACATTTGGTCGAGCGGGCCATGCGCTTTACAGTCTCAACAGCTACAGGATTCGCTCCAACGACCATGGTCTATGGAGGACACATAAGACTGCCAGGTGAACCTGTAATCCAAGGATCCCATGAGCGCTGCACCATAGCGGATATTCAGGAACGACTAAAACAGTTAACTGAATATGTAGGCGCCACACGGCGACAAGGCTATGCAAGGCAACCGACACGCACTCGCCTAAAGGTCGGCGACTATGTCATGGTAGCGAAGGTCGAGCCCATGGCACTGCAGGCTGTCAATGATGGGCCGTATCGCGTGGAGAGGGTGGACGCAGAGCACAATACTGTTTTTGTTAGCCTGCCCGATGGACCACGAGCTGTTGCACTGGATCGTTTAAGCAGAGTGCGAAAGCCGATTCCTGAGGGGGGGAAGATGTGGCAATAGCCACCTTTAAGACAAATAATGAACAAAGGGTCTTATCTAGGGCAGACATTATTTCAACAGAAATTCCTCGCAGAAGCGTCCGTATAAGAATGAAGCAGTCAGCCCAATGATAAAAGCAGACTTCGAGCTGAAGTGAACATAAATTAATTAATGTGTAAATTTGTTTTATTAAATCGATGCTCGTTGTGCGAGCAAAATTCTATATATAATTGAGTAAAAATAAAGCATTTGTGGTACATTTAAAATGTCTTCTGATGGGTTGGAAACGTTGATTCAGGCATTGACTTCTCAAATGAATAATTTAACTGCAGAATTAGGCATAATTAAGGCTCGTCTAGACGATACGCTAATAATAAACACTGACGACATACATGTACGTGGACCATCCAACATAGGTAGACATAACACTTTACATATTATTTTCCTCCGTTAATTTGTATGTAGCCCAAGACTAAAATTTGATCTTATTCCTCCATTAGTAAAATAAATCTATTTTAGTTTTAAATGTCCTTGTCACACGGAGAGTTTAAAAGCTACGAAATTTATTTGTTAACCAATATATGTACTAATCTTAAGCGTTTTATGCGATTAAAAAGGAATGTGTGAAGTCAATTAAAGAATGAATAATAGGCCAAATAAGCATGTGAATTCTCGCTAATTAGGGTTTCTTTAAAATAATTAAAATTTTCTTATGTCAGTGTTAATTATCATTATTCATTTCTAAAGATTGTGTCTTACAAATTTTTTTAGATCATTGGATGCAAATCACTGTATTTTTTATCTAACATCAAACTCAAAGTCATAAATGGAATTAATATGTTTACGTTCATTATTTAATTGCATGCCGTGTCGTTTACAATATATTTTGCTTGAGCATACATGGGATCTCAAAGAATAGCGTTCTGTAATGTATTTATAATGTATATTTTTATGTTGACCATATTAGTTTTAAAATGAGGACATAATAAAATACATATATACATTGAAAATTTCCCTTTATTTCAAAATAAGTATGGTGTATATGTGAATGAAATGAATTATTTAGTACTTAAAAGTTATCCAAAATTGGGTCAGTTCATATAAAATGCTTAGCACTCTTCTAGTGCCAGCTTGCACATTATCTTTCATTGAATATACTGTAACACGCGGCTCCGCGTTACAACCCAACGAGTATCAATTTCGACAGATATGGTTTTCCTTAGAATTCTGGTTTTAGACAATATTTCTCCTAACTGTGATTTTAAAAACAATCTCTGTTAGTTTCAAGCAGTTTTAATTGAGATTTCTTGAACTGCAATTTTATTTATAGTTATTAGGGTTTCAAACACCCCCAGCTTCAAGTAAATGCCGTACGACGTTACAAAGTCAGTTTGTAGCCAAAGATGGCCGAGTTAGTACTGTCGGGGATCCTTATTAGGGCCGGTATTGCGTTATCCGGCAAATGCTGAGAAAGTCAGTTAGTGAAGCATTGTCTAGAAGTACTCCTAGACACATAAGACCAGCTCTGGTTGAATTGGGTTGTTGTTCCTTTTGTTGTGGCGTTGACATCTGTGGCGAGTTAGTAGCTGAGTAATCTCGTTGAAATTCTGCTGTAACTAGCACACTGAAAGGATCAACTGTAGATGTTGCTCCGTCTCACTATTTGTGCAGCAACAAGTTTGGCGTGACTGAAATTGTCAATGTGTGTGAAGCAAACCGAATAATCAGCGTAGGTGACGGTATCGGACAGCACGCAGACGTAACGCACAGCAGAAGGCAAACGCGGTAACTGACTTGCATGGTAAATTCACCGTGCTTAAATAGTTTTAATTTGACAGTTCGCACGCCATTGGTTAACGGCGAATTTCGCTTGTATCTCATTGATGCCGCGTAAATTGAATTTAAAATTTATTTACACAATATGTCGGCAAATTGTTTTGAGTTGTTACAGGGTTTTGTTTAATAATAATACACACCCGCGCGTAATACGCCGGTAACATGCAGTGGATTTATGTGTTATAGCTATCAAAGCCAGGATTTATATTTTGTGTGGTTTTAATCGTTTGTCCGTGAACAGTAACTACACCACTAAGATATTCTCGATTTATTTATTTTGTTTATTATGCCTCTTTGCTTTTTGTGTCTAGATAATAACTTTTGTTAACAATATTTTATTTTATTGTCGTCTAGAGCACGGTCAATTTTGACTAACAGTGAATTTTAATTTACTTTGCAACATTGTTCATAATACACTAACGATAATTCTATTTAGCCTTCTAACATCACGAGACTGATTATAAGCACGGCCCACGAAACCCATTTCTTCCGACCTCAGCTACCAGGCATATGTAGGAATAGCATAACATCGCTAAATAAACAGCTACCCCGCAAAACCTCTTACATAAACCGCAACACACCCTACAATACAGTTCTATATGAAATTTAACCCGGAAAAAATTATAAAATTATATCGAAAGAAAATTGACAAATTATAAATTGCTTATTACGTGCGATATTAAATTATTTATGATTATTTTATAAAATTAACATAAGCAGTCTATAACCAAGTTTTCAATGTAAATTGTCTATAAAATTGTGCTTAAAACTTATTATTAGTATGCAATATAATGGATGACCCGTTCTTTGATAACATTAGCAAGAATTCAAGTACTGAGAAGCCATTTTATGCATTGTTAATTAAATGAAAGAATGGAAAAAAGTCCTAAACCAACGCTTGCCTAAACCTTGCCTTTATCTAGAGCATAAAAGAGTTGTTTGCCAGTATTTAAGTAAAGAAATTAAATTTATTCAATGATAACCATAAATGGAATAGGAATGAATATATACTGTAAAACGCACCGGCTTCAAGAAAATGCCGTATGACGACACAAAGTCAGTAAGGTGCCAAGATGGATGAAATTAGTATTGTTGGGTGGCCATTATTAGGGCCGGTATTGCGTTTCCGGTAAATGCCGAGGAAATTAATTAGTGTAGCAGTGTTTAGAAATACTCTTAGACACTTGAGACCAGCTCTGGTTGACAGGCTGTTGTTCCTTATGTAGTGGCGTTTACATCAGTGACGAGAGACTGTGTGAATGCTTAGTAATGTCTCGTTGAAGATCTGCGTCATCACCGAGGTAACTGGCACACGTAAAGGTCCAATAAGTAGATGTTGCTCCGTCTCACTAGGTGTGCAGCAACAAGATTGGTGTGATTTAAATTGACACTGTGCGTGAAGCAAGTGCAGAAGTCAGCATAGATGAAAAACTAGTATGACAGGAAACAGCAAGCACACTTAGCGCTGGTAATTGAATGGCAAGATAAATTCACCGTGATTAAATAGCCTTAAGTCCAATGCTCGCACGTGATTAGTTAACGGCAAATTTAATGCCGCGTAAATTAAATTGGAATTTCATTTACGCAATATGTCGGCGAATTGTTGTTGAACTGTTACACCATTTTCCTTTCTGCAAAAAAGAAAAACATTCCTCTCGGCAAGGCTTGATGAGAAATAAAGGGCACAGTTCGAACCTAGTCAAGCAACCGGTTATTATTCTGCCCATAGCTATAAAAATATGCCGTAAATACGGGGCTGAAGTATGCTTGTTGGTTGCATCAACAATGATATGGTGCCAAATAACCACTAGGAATTGCTACAAAAATTGTTAGCTGTAGTGGCCGGTCATACCACTTGACGCAAAATAGAGCAGTTTAAGTTTTTGGAGCCACAGCGTGAGGATTTCAAGATATATGACCACTGAAGTTTTCAGGTTTAAGTTGAAACCTGGGCAGGCTGGATCGCCGTCAATGTGTTTGAATACGACCAAAGAAGCTAGTGTGTGCTCAACGTTGTTTTCATGATATTCGTAGAGTGGTCACTATGCAACCGATGAAATTAAGATTTGCATTGAAAGTAGCCTGTACCATGATATGAAGCTGATAACTACTTAGTGTTGTCACACAAAGGCGTTAGCTCTAAGTAGCTGGTCATACCGAAATAGGCAGCGTGTGTTTAGGCGTGAGCCATACGTTCCAATCTAAATATATATTTATATAGAAATAAGAGGTATCGACAAAAAATGTACTCGAACATTACCGCAGAAATGGCATAATACTAAAGAACTGTTAAAAAATGCTACAAAATTGTGAGCTAAGAACAGCTAGTTATTCTACCTGAGACAAATGAGTGTGAGAAGAAAAATGAATCATGTGGATTTATAGAGGTCACGTTGCGTTATACTGGGCGCAAGTGGTACGCGTAAAGTTAAAAATTTGATACGTAGAATAACGAAAAATAAATGTTTAAAAAATTATCAGTTACACGTTATGCACACAAATCTATTGCTAGATTGAGATTGAAGGCAGATAAAGCCTGAGATGTGAGTAGAAGGTTGTCTGTTCCCCAAATCAGGCGCTTTGATAAACGGTTTCAACTTGTCTAGTCTTACTGATGTAGGTGTCGCACCTTGCATGATAATGAATTATTTTGGCTAGTATGTATTAGGTGTTGCGAACCCATGTAACAAATTAGTTCATTTGTGACCAGAAGGATAAACCAAAGACAGCATCAACTGAAAGTATTATCTCATACACATTCATTTCGTTCTTACTGTCGACTCATCAGTAGGAGCCGGTATTACGCCCTTTAACCACTATATATTTGGTAGAAGAATGTGGAATAATAGGACGGTACAATCTCCTAGACGAATGAGTAAACCTGATAATAGTGAAGCTAACATAATCTAAAGTCAACGACAATGCGACTTCAAAGCTAACTCACTCTATATAATATAAATACCGAGTCTGTAAAGGATACTAACACTATGGCTATTGTGTTAGTAACCGATGCCAACATTATTGCACCGAAAAGGTACATGATACTAAACTATGGATTCCAAGTCGGTACATGGTACAAACATGATGGATATCAATGTATGCTATAATACATCGAAATTGAGAATTACAACTATTTCTGAACAAATGTTACTCCAGTAAATCCATACACTCTAGTCTTGATCGATATCAGTTATCACATTTCGCGGAAAGAATGACATCATTAAATTCAATATATATCAGTGTTACGGAGAACTAATATATATGCAAGTATGTATTAGGTGTTGCGAACGTAGTAACAAATTAGTTCACTAACACAATAGTCATAGTGTTAGTATCCTTTACAGACTCGTTTTATATATTATATAGAGTGAGTTAGCGTTGAAGTCGCATTTTCAAGACTATACGATGTTAGCTACTCTACTGCAGGTTTACACATTCGTCTAGGAGATTGTACCGTCCTGTTATACCACATTCTTCTACCAAATATATAGTGGTTAAAGGGCGTAATACCGGCTCCTACTGATGAGTCGCCAGTAAGCACGAAACGAATGTGCATGAGATTATACTTTTCATTCATGCTATCTTTGATTCATCCTTCTGGTCACAAGTGAACTTATTTTTTACTAGGTTCGCAACACCTAATACATACTTGCATATATATTAGTTCTCTGCAACAGGAAGTATTTAATTGTTAATTATTTTGGCTCTCTGAGCAAAATCTGGTTAGGACCGCGATACTTTGCGGGAACGAATGACATTCAGAACTAAAGGTCGTTCATCGACTCAGTTTCCATTAATGGACGAGAATGTCAAAGCAGCTTTGAGATCCCTATGCATTCTCTCTACCATTCAGTTAGATTGGGGATGGTAGGCAGTCGTCTGGCCTAAGGTGCATCCCATGAACCACAAGGTGGCTTGAAACGAGCCGATGAGAAACAAGTGCCTCTGTCAGTGTTGACCTCATTGGAAACATCATAATTAGATATCCGTGGAAAGATAAAACCGTTAGTGACTTCGTCTGCAGAAATCATAGTTAGAAGGTAGTTGAAACCTTGAACCTATTTTAGATTAAATATTTCGATGTGGACGATGGCTAGACGAGAAGTAGTTCGGAAATGTTGCAACTTAGAACGAGTGAGCCGTGTGATCTTGTTTTTCTGGCAAATGGCAGACTCGGACACCCATCGTTTTTTGTTCTGCCTAAGCATGTGACCCCAGAAACGATCTGTAAGGAATTGGACAGTCGCCTTGCTTCCTGGTTGAGAAATTGAGTGAATTGAGTCGATGACTTTTCTCTGAAGGCTGGTCGGCAGAACTTGCTTGTTGAGCTGCGTACCCGTAGAGTAAACAATAGAAAAGCCTTCCCAGAGACAGTATATAAACTTGGTGGGGTGACGGGCTACTGATCTTTGAATGTGAGTGTCACCGCGCTGTTCTGTTCGAAGAAGAGATAGCGTTAGTTCAGGTGGTTGTAGCGAGACTTCTGGTCTGGAAAGGGTGTCTGCAATGAAGTTTAGTTTGCCCTTTACATGAAAGATGTCGAATTGACATTCGCTTATATTAGAAAGCTGTCTTTCTACTCTGACAGGGTAATTGGCGATAGCTAAAGTCGCGTTTTGATGCGCTCTAACTAATGGTGCATGATCTGTAAAAACAACAAATCGGCTGCTGCCAACAATGCTGATAAAATGGCGCACTGCGTCGAGGAGTTCTCGACCGAAAGTGTCGTGTCTCGTTTCTACTGGTTGGAGAGTACGCAATTAGAAAATGATAGGCTTCCGAACTCTGTCGATCTCTTCTTCCAATATGGCTTCAATTACGAACTCAGAAGCATCTGAAGTGAGTAGAAGTGGTCATTGAAAATCTTGATGCGTTAGCATTGTAGCATTTGAAAACGAGTTGATGGCAAGTCGAAGTAATTCCTCGTCTACAGATGACCAAGTAATGATGAAGTTCTGGCTAAGTCATTTTCGATTCCGCAGGTGCCTGCACAAAGGATAAAGTTGTCTTGAAAGGCCGGAAGGAACTTGCGATCGTATTTTAGGTCTCCTAAAACTTTTGCCTGTTTGCTATTTTCCTCTCTGAAAAGGTTATCCTATCATCCCCCGGGAAAGGACAAAAAATAATGAATATAACTTAGGTTCCAAAACGCTACATTCTAACTTGCATCTCTCTGATAAATCATCTATTGGGAGAGAGAGTTAGGGAGCTGTCTAGCGAAAATTTTTAAGGACTGGGGGAGATTGTTAATAAAAACAACCTTTGCCTCATGATCATAAATATTGGTTTTATACCAACGTTTCCGCAATTTCATTAAACTCTCAATGGAGCCAAGTTTTGGCATTTCTAACAGCGCATATCTATTTATTGTATTGTCAGTTTCAGTGGGACCCAGAAAAGATTTTACTTCATATTGGAAGCCCAAAATGGGATTGGGTTGTGTCCTAATGTCCTCAAGCTTCGGATAAATCCATCGCTGCAATTCTGAAGGTAGTTTAGCGAAAGCCTTTGACAGTTTTTAATGACTATCATAATCTGGAACCGGGGAGAAAGCGGAGTCCATGGGCATAAAGAATAGTTTGCTATCTCCATCGCAAACAGGAACATCAATATCTAAAATTGGACCTGGCATTCTAACAATATTACGGGATGTTAAAAGCATAAATTTATAAGCAAGATGAAATGTATAAAATATATGAAACTAAACGCTTACCGAAAATATGCTTCCACAGTTGAAACAAGATCTGCGTGATGAGCACAGTACACAGATGAAATTAGTTTTTTCACAAAATCACAAGTCCTAGTTCTGCACTTTCGTACAATCAAAAATGCTCTTTCACAAAATCAAAAATATTCTTCGTTCACATTCCAGTTTGGCACACGAGATCAGAAAAGTGTACAGTTTTGTACGTGCGAGAAAAAGTTTAAATAGAACACCTTCCTTTAAAAAAATTCCCAACGCAAAAATTGCCCATAAGACCTCGACTTTAGAAAGATTCACAACCAGAGTAAAATGTGGTATGTGCTAACGTCAATTTACTGTTCTCAAAAAAATAAAATGCAAAAGAAACACAGTTGATTGTATTTATACCAAAAGTTTTGTGATTTGCAAATAAGTCAAGAATAAACAGTACTGTTCTCAGTATCCTGGCACGGTCGCCAATTTGTAAAACGCCCCGGCTTCTAGTAAATGCCGTACGACGTCACAATGTTGTTTAGGTTCCAAGATGGATGAAATTAGTACTGTTAGGGGCACTTATTAGGGCCGGTATTGCGTTCTCCGTCAAATGCCGAGAAATTTTGTTAGTGTAGCAGTATCTAGAAATACTCCTAGATACATGAGACAAGCTCTGGTTGACTTGATATTTTTCCTTCTGTTGCGGCGTTGACATCAGTGGCAAGAGACTGTGTGAAATCTGAGTAATGTCTCGTTGAAGATCTGCGACAGCACCGAGGTGACTGGCATACGTGAAGATCCAATTGTATATGTTGCTCCGTTTTACTAGTTGTGCAGCAACAAGATTAGCGTGATTGAAATTGACACTGTGTGTGAAGCAATTCCAGAAGTCAGCGTAGTTAAAAAGTCAGTATGACCCGAAACAGAACGCACACGTAGCGCACAGCAGAAGGCAAACGTGACAACTGACGGGCAAGGTAAATTCACCGTGATTAAATAGCCTTCAATCGAAAGCTCTCACGCCATTGGTTAATGGCAAATTTTGCTTTTTTCAATTGGTGCCGCGTAAATTATATTTGAATTTCATTTACGCAATATGTCGGCAAATTTTTTGAGCCACTACAATACTATAAATGACTGATATCAACAGAGCTGGATTTAAGTCAATGCAGCTTAAAATAATAAAGCACACATAACGCTTATTTTAATGCAAACAAATTTTAAAATTACACCCATTACATATCGGAATTTTAAAAATTTAATATGTTTTGCACTTAAGTTAAAAATAAAGTGTTTTCAGCACTTAAAAGTGCTTTATTGGGAACAATTTTCAAATAAAACAATTAATTATAGCAGTTACGAAATCTTTGAAAGCCGATATTGTAATGGATTAAAAATTAAAAAAGGATAGATTTTCACGCCTAAAATAGGAAGATAAAATATTTTACTGGATATTTTTAAACATGAAATAAATTGACAATTTTTTCCATTAAGTTTATATTCTTACAATGACACATCTTATGCCGTAATAGATGTAACGTTGCAACAATTAAGTAAAGGAGTATGTATTTAAGAAAAATTTTGATAGAATTCGGACAAACCCGTTCTTTAGTATAGTAAAATTTGAAAATAGTAAGTCGGTATTTATGCATGTGCCAAATGTTTTGGTGTTATCCATAGCCATACAATGTAATTTTATAAGAGTATAATTTAGCTTATCTCAAATCATTTAAAACGTAATGAATTATATTACAGTGTATTCCTCAAATCTTTTGTGGATTATTATACATCCGTAACGTTGTTGGTGATTAAAGTTCATGCTGCTCACATGGAAATCTCGCCACTAATTAATCTCGTTTACGGTTTTTGTCATCCATAAAGACAATATGCGGAATACTGTAATGCGACAGATACGGTTTTTCCTTAATGTCACATATACGAATTCTGGTTTTGGACAATCATTCTCTTAACTGTGATTTTAGAAACAATCTCAGTTAGTTTCAAGCAGTTTTAACTGAGATTTCTTAAACTGCAATTTTATTTGTAATTAATAGAGTTTCGTTTAATAAATACACACCCGCGCGTAATACGCCGGTAACATGCCGTGGATTTATGTGATTTAACGCTCAAAGCCAGGATTTATATTTGTGTGTTTTTGATCGTTTATCCATGAACAGAAACTACACTGCAAGACATTCTGGATTTATTTATTGTGTTTATTATGATTTTTCTTTGTGCCTAGATATTAACTTTGTGTTAACTATATTTTATTTTGATGCCGTCTAGAGCACGGTCAATTTTGACTAACAGTGAATTTTAATTTACTTTGCAACCTTGTTCATAATACACATTTGATAATTCGAATAAGCTTTCTCACATCACCCATTGGAAAGGGATCTGAGACAGATCATAATCTCGGCCCACGAAACCCATTTCTTCCGATGTCAGCTGGCAGGCATATCTAGAATGGCATAGCATCGTTAAATAAATAGCTACCCTCCAACACCTCCTACAATATTACGATCCAACGATACACAGTCTTCTATGCCATCTAATTTTGCGAGTACTTTTTCTAAGTTATCCTTTCGACAGAAATAGTTTCTCTGCACAACTGATTTAAATATTTCACACTTTTTGCGTTAGCTACATAAAATACCATTTCGATTTCAAATCGGAGGGCACACTGTTATTTGTCAAGACCTTCTTAGTTATAGTTGGCTCCAAGTGATAAATTTTATCTCTTTTAAATCCTCCAACGTACAAATTTTTAGAAATAGAAGCCTAATCAATAAAACTTTGAGTATACACAAGAAGAACTCCAAACAAATTAATTTATTCTCCCTAAACCATTTCTGCTAAAGATGTTTGTAATAGTTCCCTATTCCTATGGAAATTTACTAACAAAGCTAAAGGAATTTGTTGTTTGTCCCATCAGTACACCTTAAAGCAGATTTCAATATACTATGCAACCTCTCCTACATATCATTTGCTCACGGATTGAACGCATTACTGTGTAGTACATCTATTCCATTTTATAAATAGATTCAATTAAACGCTCTGACATGAACTGGCTACTGCGATTACTATTTATATTTAGCAGTACACAATATGGTAACATCCATTATTGTTTAAACGTAAACATGGCTTCTTTAGCAGTCGTCACCTTTAAAATTGTCGACCAAATTAGTCAACCAATGTAAGTAAATCTTTTTCGCCTTTGATTTCGTGCATTTTGACTATGTTAATATGAACTTTCTTCACCGACCAAAGGGTATCCCGATATTCCTAATCTAGGTTAAATTTTTTTGCCGAATCCTGCTCAATTGACATTTGGCACAGACTTCTACGCAAACACGTATGTCTACCAACATAATCAGCCCAGTATTTACTTTATCTCATGCAACTGTTGCATTACCTTGACTCAAAAATTTAGCTTCACATACGACCTTTGTTGGTTTCTCGTAATTTTAAACAGCACCCTCTTGTAACTCACAATCCTGCGGGCATAGGCTTGTTCCTTAGCCAAAAAATCGTGAATGAATCCAATATTTACGCTTCCATTATAAGCTACATTAAAGTATTTTTAGGATCATCCTTGGCCTTTGAAGTACCAAAATGATATATACCTCACTCGTTCTACTTAGATCATCTGTCGCCACGTTCTCCTTTTCTGAAATATTAGAGACTAAGACTAAACTATTATAGTGGGTTTAACTGTTCAATAACCTTGCAAATGCAATTTAACCTTGCGGGTTTAATAAGAATACTCACCAAAGCCTTATGGTTATTTGAAATGTTGAAGTTGTGGTCATCTAATTAGCGCTCGAATTATAGCATTGCAGCAAATATCGAAAAGAACATCGTGCCAAATATATCGTTCTATATTTTGAGGTCTGGGAACTTTCGGCTGTAAAATCCTAACGGATTAATTACGCCCTTATTCCACTCGTGTAACACTGTTCTAATTACAATATATGAGTTGTCAGCCACTACAGCGAAATCGTTGTCTCAGTCTGCAGTTACCACAGTGGTGATCACAGCATTACCTCAGGTCTATGGAAATTTTGGTGGCTCTCTTGGCTCAAGATGATACACTATGACTTCTTGAGCGTGCTCTTCTCCCGAATAAGATGGCGTATCTACTATCCTAAACTTCTGGATTGACAGTTTATGAATCAAAGATAATTGATGATCATCTCCAATAACCTACGGAGTCGACGTAAATTTTCTACATAACAAATTCATTCTTTGTGCAATTTATAAGATTTGGCAACAGCAAACTGCTGTTTGTGTTGTCTCAAAGACTGAGCCATGTGTGATCAATGTAATGAAGCAACTAACTCAGTTTTGCGTTCAAAACCTTTTCTAAATCCATTTCATTTGGCATTAAATAATTGAAAGGACGCGTGGTTTTCTTCGATCATATCGAGCAATTCATCAATACCAGCGGAACAGAGCAGACAAACTGATCTAATCACTAAGGCTCCAGACTTAGGATATGCCATTGTCTTCATGACTTGCCCAATGTTCCGGGTCTTGCAGTATAATAACAGATTTAAATAGATTTAGAAGTCCATCCAAAATAATATATTTCTATATGTAAGCAGCCAAGAAGTTCCAATTGAATGAAGATTACTTCTCCAATGTAAATCCTATAATAAATGCCTGTAAACCTGCCTTATGCATAGCATAAACACCTTGTGTTGTATTATTTCCATATCAGACCACAGGAGATATTTTAAAAGTTATACAGACTCAAACCACTACCAGGTGAGATATTCCTGGATGTTATGACACGTATCGAGTGATGGTTGTGCATGCTAACTAAATCTTTTCCCAGTTTGCAACCGCATAAGGTCATCATTTTTATGCCGCTGAACTCCACCGTTTATAGCGCTATATATAGCACGGCTGGAGACCAGGTTATGCTGACTATCAAATAGGTTGATTCGACTTTACAAACATGCGTCCTTCTGGAAATTTAAAACTGTTTGTTGTTTTTGGCCGCAAGCTCACAAAAGGAAAGAAGCCAAATACGGTGCCCTATTGCATGCGTATTTTTGCTCCTGACAGTGTAACTGCAAGTCACGATTCTGGTACTTCATTCGCAAACTGAAGAAAATGAAGAAAGGTACTGCTGAAATACAGTCGTGTGAACGTGAAGCAACTCGCAAGGCTTTGATGGTGAAAATCTTCGGAAATTGGATCCGCTACAACAGTCGATCCGGTACTCATAACATGTACAAAGAATTCAGAGATCTTTCAGAAGAGAGCGCTGTCACCCAGTTGTACCGAGAGATGGGCGTTCGTCGCAGGGCACGACCTTCGACCATTCATATTCTGAAAGTTCAAGAATTAGCTGCTTCTAAATGTCGTCGGCCGCATATGACATCATTCATGAGCTCCGTTACAACAGATGGCAGGAGCAACATAATTTATGCGAATTCTTCACGACATAAATAGCCTAAGTGGGACGGACAGCGCCAACCAGTGGCTTGAAAGCAAGCTCAATATATACAAACACCATCTGTGACCAGCACATCGCCTCGAACCTAGCAAAATCAATAAGTTTCTCCATGAGAACGGCCAGGTCAATGGGCAAATAGGGTCCACCACCTCACAAACTTTAATGATCGAGGTCCTGGCTAGAAGTCGAAACTTTTGGGTTCTCAGAATTATAGGTCAAGATGAGGACGAGCAGAACATCCTAAGGTCTGTTTAGAATCAGATAGCTCTGAGACAAAATAAAGTCTAGACAAAGTTGACGCTCGTAAGAATTTTTATTAAAGTTAAATTTTAAAATTCTTCAACTAACAGCCAGTGATTATGCAATTGTATACTGGAGCGGACGTGGCGATATTTCCAATTACTTGGCTGTTAAACAACAGAAAAGTTAAGAATATAGAATATAGAATATAGAATATCTTTATTTGGATTCAAACCACACATATTCCATCAAATAATAAAATTGGAAATTGTACAATATATAAAAAAGAAATCATCACATCACAAATAATGTGCAATTAATATCATAGATAGGCATCTCACTAGTTGTACAATATATCAATATCAGAAAGTTCGACTGAAAAGAATAATATATACATTATCAAATTAGGAAAAAATTAATGTATAATTCGAGTGTAACATTATGCAAAAATTGAGAACCATGACTAGCAATTGATTGTATGTAATGTTAACTAATTAGAAGAAATAGTGCATAACATTTCAATTATAATAATACAAAAACTTGGAAATAAAAATCTCTAGAAAATCTGATTTCGATAACAATTATCCTTGTCTTTATTCAACCATGAGAAAGTATTGGTCATAATCAAAAGAATAACAAATATCAGCAGAATTGCAGACTTTTTCAAGTTCAGTAGATAAAGTTTTAAAAGACATCTTAGATGGAGGCATTTCTAAGTCTCCTTCGGCAATTGGTTGTGATTTTGTAGATTTTCGAGAAAGAGAATAACTTGCTCGCTACATTTCCCCACCAAAGGAGGAGATATTGCCAAATGTCCAGATCTAGTTCCAACTTCATGACTCTTCTTTATCGGAGTCATATAGGCACCAGTCCACTGGTTCAAATGGAAACTTTTTATACAATAACACATCCTCCGAAACCACAGTGATTGCAATGACACAAACTGTAATCTAGAGGCGTATATAAAGAAATAGACCAATATTTTTCACAACCTTTCTTTGTACAGCTTCTATATTATTAGACAAACCCTTTTTAATGGATTCCAAGTAGCGACAGCATATTCTATACCGGTCTAATCCATATTATATACATTTGAAGTTTTATATCATTTGATAAGATATTTCGATTTATTAGTGCCCATCTTTTCTGGCACTGCCTACTATACTTCAATATGCCTCTCAGCAGAAGCTGTACATTGAATAGTTATGCCTTATCCTTAATTTCTTGCATAAGTTTAATCTCAAACACATCATTAATAACAAGTAATTTCATGAAAATAAACATAATTAAAGTTTGTTCTGTTCTCTATTTTTAAAGCTTTCGTCTTTTTATTGTTTATTCTCAGCCCTAGTGTGATCAAATATTTACTCAAATCATACAAATCTAATGTCACATTGTTTTTTTGGAGAATTCGACATTCTTCGGATCAATTGGGAAGGATTATTTTATCAGCGAATTTGCAAACTCGACCGTTAAGGATCTTAGTTTCCAAATTTGCAAATACAATTTTAAATAAAATTGGCCCCAAGCTTGATCTCTGTGGAACTCCACTCGTTACTCGTTTCTGATTTTTGATATCAAATCGTTTACTTGAATACCATTCGTCGATTATATAGAGGCTTAAGCAATCTAGAAATATTCGGATCAATATTCACAACAAATAATCGACCAAAATAGCATCAAAAGATATAGAGTCAAAAGCTTTTGAGATATCGATACATAATTAATGCATCTAACTTATTCTCGTCTAATGTGATTACATGTTTCCACATGGAAAGTATATTGGTAGTTGTCGATCTACCTTTCGTAAAGCCACATAGGTCAAACGCCGGTAACATACGTTCTAAATGATCTAGTATCAATCGTTCTATTATCTTCAAAAACGAAGGGATAATAGAGATTAATCTATAATTCACTAGCACACGTTGGCTTACTTACTTTTGGCAACGGCTTAGCCACTATCGTTAGTATATCGATTGGTAATTTCCCATTCTTTAAAATTATATTTATAAAGTTGCAGAGTACATTCATAAATTTTAAAGGTAATTGAAGCAAATTATCAATCGAAATACCAAGGTGATCTTTTTGTTTTTTTGATTTGATTTTTAACATCAATTTTATCAATTCATCACTGTCAATAACAAGTCCTGGTTCCTGGTCTCCCAAAGAATCAGATGGTTCTATAAAATCTCTCCCATTCTGTGGATTGCATATCAAATTGCCAAATACTTCCTCCAATTCACAGAGAAATCCATACTCAGTTTTATCCACAGGTAGAATAAGCTTTAACTTTTCCTTGTATTTACTGTAATCTGTGAGGAGTTTGAATCCTAATCTAGGATTACTCTTCATTTTGGCCAAAATAATTCGTTCTGATCTTTGACGGATTATTAGCAGTGATGAATTAATTTCCTTATCAATGGAATCTAATCTCATTTGTTTAATACTATTAATAAGACTACACTTTATTATATTATCTCGTTTAATTCTTAGTTTACACAGTTTCCTATTAATTCGTTTCGGTATAATGTCCGTAAACGTAGCTGCCTGAAATAAAATAGATAATAACGATGAAACAGAAGAAACAAATTCATCAGTATTCAAGAAATAAAAACTCTCATAATCAATCAGTATACTTAATTCTCTAAAAAAATTCCAGTTGATTCTGGAACAGTGCACGTGTGCATTTTCAAAACTTAGTTTCTGTGTTATGCCACTCAAGATGTTCCATTGTAAAATAATTTGTTTGTGATCCAATTCTTTGAAATAATTGACAACATCATACTGTGCGATTTTACCATTTCAATTTCTAAGTATACATGATCTAAGCATTGCGAACCTCTAGTTGATTCCTTTATAATCTGCTTGAGATCATGGTTAGAAAAAAAATTGGTTATTTCACAGTCCTGTAACTTATTAAAGTCACCTACCACTACATTATAGCCATGGTGGTCAAAGATAGATTGAAGAGAATTGGTAAATGTTTGATCATCAAATAAAGTAGCATACGGCGGTCTGTAAACCGCTGTTAAGATCAGATTATCAAATTGTATAGATAGGAAATCAATGATAGCATTATCATCACTAATATGTAAAATTTTCGCCTTAAATACCGATTTACAATAAATGAGTACTCCTCCACCTCTTTTATCCAGCGATCTGTCCTTTCTGAATAAAGAATATTGAGGAATATCAAATTCATAAATCAGATCCTTTTAAAGGCTATGACAAATGTTTGTTTTCTTTTCCGTAGTGTAGTATCTTGCAAACATAATTTAACGTTGTAAATCTCACTTGCAACTGTATTGTCTTTGAAATTTTTTCATTTGTTAAAATCTTTGGCGCGACATTAGGCATTTGGGCGGTGATTTAATAGCTTTTCGTTCTCTGTACTAATTGTGGTGCTAGAGTACTACTAAAGGTTTCCATTTTATTAACTTTTGTAATATAATATTTTGTTTTGAGCTTCAGGATGCATTTATTAACTTTAATACGTTTTGCAAATATTTGTTCCATACGATGCTCGCTGTATTTGAACATGCGACATTAATGTGTATTAAAGACATATTTTTCATGTTGTCAGTTATTTTGGCACGCATAATGTATGTTCCTCACTGTTGACACGTTTTCACATAGGGATAGAAAGTGGTTTTCATTATATTAAATTTAACTTGTTGGTTAGGTGACGTGTTGTTATATAAGATTGAATTATATTCCTACTTTTGATTGTACCTCATCATTTCAATTGTTGAGCCTGTTGGCCTTTGTTGCTAAATAAATTTATTATTATATTGTTATTGTTAATAAAAAAAATTAGACAAAAAGCATGTGAAACATTAGATCTTCATTGTTAATATGATAATTGTGCAATAGTAAAATCTAAAATTCAGTTTTATATTTGCCGTGATCGCGATTATCGCGTATAATAATTATGTCAATAGGTTTATTTTATTAGTGGTATAACAAAAAGAATATTTAAACAGGAAGAGCGTAAAATATAGATACTTATAAACTTTTGTATGAATCACTGCATTTCGAGTCTATGTTATTTATCCATATGCATACCTAAGTTTCCGATTGATCAGAATATTAATAGACAAGGTAAAAACCATTGAAATTTTGAATAGAATAGAATATCTTTACTTGGATTCAAACCACACATTCAAATAGATAATTATATTCACATTACATAAATATGTCCGTTTAGTCTCATATAGATCAGTAAATCTCAAGAGTTATGATATACGATTTATCAACAAAAGAAAATCCAGCATTAATATCACTGCATACACTATATCAATTTTGATACAATTATTAGGATAAAGGGAAAACGGTCTTTTTAATTAATCGCATATGTACCATAATTGATTATATAAATAATATATTCATCATCAAAATTCACAGACCTAATAATTGGAAAAATTAAAGTATAATTCGAATGTAACGTTATGCGCAAATGAGAACCATGATTAGCAATTGTTTATTTGTAATGTTGACTAATATGATGATGTAATGAATAAAATTTCCAATATAATAATACAGATATTAGAAATAAAGATTTCAAAAGGCTAAGTGGCTGATCACAATTATCCTTGTCTTCTATTCTACCACCGGAAACTTATCATAATCAAAATTAAAATGATCAGTAGGATTGTATTTTTTTCTAGTTCAGTATATACAAATTTAATTTTTCGAAAAATAAAATAACTTCGCAACATTTCTTACCAGAGGTGGAGAGGCCGTCAAATATCCAGATCTGCTTCCTATTTCATGAATATTTTTATTGGATTCATATAAGCCCCAATCCACTGATTCAAGTGTAATACTTTTATGCAATAGCACATCCTCCGAAACCATAAAGATGGCAGTGATAAAAACTGTAATCAACTGGCGTATATAGTGCAGGACACAGTGCTAATACGTTTCACAACTTTTCTTTGTACAGCTTCTTGCTTATTTGACAATCCATTGTTTATTTGATTTCAAGTAGTGGTAGTTTATTCCAGTATCGGCCTAGTCCAAATTATATGAATTTGTAACTTTATATAGTTCGATAAGACATTCCCGTTTATTAGTGCGCATCTGTTCTTAGCACTGCTAACTATTCCTTTAATGTCTCTCAGCAGAGGCTGTACATTGAATAGTTATGCATAAATCCTTAATTTCTTGCTGAAGTTTGATCTCAAGAACATCATCGATCACAGCATCATGAAAATAATCATAATTAAATTCTGTTCTATTACCTATTTTTAATGCTTTCGTCTTTTTTACTGTTTATCATCAACTCTAATGTTATCAAATATCTACTTAAATCATACAAGTTTAGTGTTACATTGTTTTTAGAGAACTCGATATTTTTGGATCTATTGGAAAGATGCTATTTAAATCATCAGGAAATTTACAAACTCGACCACTAAGGAATTTAGTTTGCAAATATGCAAATATTATTTTAAATAAAGTTATTGCTAAGCTTTATCCTTGTGGAATTCCACTTGTTACTTTACTTGAACACTCATTCTTCTATTATATAAATAGTACCTGAGTAATCTAAAAAATATTCGAATCAATATTGAATAAATTAATCGCCTTCGAAAGATATAGAGTCAAAATATTTTGAGATATCTACAAAACCGATTAATGCATCTAACCTTTTATCACCTAGTGTAATTGCATGTTTCGAAATGGAAAGCATATTAGTAATTGTCGATCGAACTTTCATAAAATCATGTTCGGTTGTATCAAAATCAACCGGCAACATAAATTCTAAATTATCTTGTATCAGTCGTTCTATTATCTTAAAAAAATGAAGAGATAACAGAGATTAGTCTATAATCATTGGCGCATGTTGGCTTGTTTTGGCAACGGTTTAGCTACTATCGTTAGAATATCGATTGGTCTTTTTCTATCCTTTAAAATTCTGTTTATGAAATGCAGAGCACATTCATAAAAGTTAAAGGTTATTGGAGTATGTTATCAATAGATATACCAAGGCGACCTCTGCTTTTTTTAGATTTTACTTTTATCATTAATTTTACAAATGCGTCACTGTCAATAACGAGGTCTGCTTTCCAGTTATCTGAAAAGTCAGCTAGATCACTAATATGGCTATTATTCTGTGAATTACATATCAAGTTACCAAATATTTCCTCTGATTCGGAGAAAAATTCATACTCAGTTTTATTCACCGGTAATATTAGCTTTAATTTCTCCTAATATTTACTGTATTCATGTAGAATTTTGTATTCTAGTCTAGGATTTCTCTATAGTTTAGACAATACGATTATTTCTGGTCTTTGACGGATTGACAGAAGTAATGAATTAATTTCATTATCAATCAAATCTAATCTTATTTTTAAATACTATTGATAAAACTACATTTCAGTATATTATCTTGTTTAATACTAAATTTACATTTTATCTATTCTTGTCGGTATAGTATCCGTAAGCTTAGACATATGAAGGCGATTACATAATAACATTGAAAGAGAAGAAATGATTTCATAATTGTTAATAAAATAAAAACATTCATGATCAAACGTTACATCTAATCCTCAGTAAAGATTCCAGTTAATTCTGGAGCATAGCGTGTGTGCATTCTAAAAATTAAGTTGTGGATACACGTCTGAAACTGTGCAATAAATCATCAGAATCTCGCGTATATGTTCAAAATATATAGCATTTAAGGAAACTACCAAATTAGTTAACATAAAAGGGTTAGTATTTTATGGAGCGGTGTCGATAATCAAATTGTAGCTTAGTTTATGTAAACAAAAAAGTTGTGTTCGGACTTGAGCTGAATGTGATTCTAAAAGGTGTATTTGCTAACATGAGCAAGCTGACCAAGTAACTATTTTAAATTTCATTTATTTTGAATCAAACTAGATACTATCTAGAATATATACTTTCAATATATTCGTTGCAGTGAATTAAATGTATATAATATTTTAAAACTAAATGTAATAACATTTTAAGGGATATGCAATATAAGTACAGTAATTATTTAAATTAATTAGCTAAACATCAGATCTGAAGCATGTGGAGCATAAAAGATCTTTACTAATTACTTTTAATCAAGGTTGCGAACTTGATATAAACACCTGACCCATTATGTTGTCAGTATAAAGTAGGTATTGTATAATGTGGAAAAGGAAATTCATCCAGAAGACCGCTTTTGTCCTTATTGGGAACTCATCGCGTACTGTCCAGAATTTGCCGCGGTCAGGGCTCGTACATGGGCACGTCTGCTTCTGCATCTGGTGCTCTAACCACTAAGCCACCCTGCCGCACACACACAATTTTCAGTTATATATTAACTAATGTGTCTTGGATAGCCTTTGCTTTAGGTAGAGCCTTTTCGCATCCATTTGGCCCTAAAGTTCCAACTAACCATCCCCAATCTGTTATTATCGAACAGTTACCACGTCACATGGGGAAGTTTTATTGAAATAAACATTTATGTAATTAAACGAACATTGGTTGCGCGGGCGGTTCATCCATTGCAGTCTAAACCCTAACGCAACGATTACGGAGGTTATGGTAAAGTTTGATCGAAGGACTATGATTGTACTAAACGGCACATTGTTGCCAATCGTCAACGTTTTCGTTTACCTTGGATCTATGGTGACACAAGATAGACTTCCGTCTAAATTTCTAGACAGATAAAGTAATCGACGAAAAATTTGTATAATAAAGAACCTGCTCGTCTACCGGAATGGTGTTCACGTGCGTATCATAGTTCTTGGTTGGAAAATCTGCTTGATATTGTATCGAATCAAGCTTAGTGTTGACTTCGTCACAGATTTATATTAGAATCAACTTAACACTTTCCTTACCTGGCAGAGTTGACTGCGAGGGTTTGTCTTGTTTATAAAGCGATTCTGTGAAAACCAACAACAAGCTGGATTGACTATTTCGCTTTGGCTTAAGATTGTATTGGCCTAAATTGTGTTGTTTGGAGATCTAGCAAGCTTATTTACTATTTGTTACCTTGGTAGGTATTCATCTTTGCCAATAACGATGGGTATGTCTGGCTTAGCGACCACTAGTCAGCCCGGTAATTGTAGCATGAACATTAACGGGTCTAATGAGATACAGCCATTGTCCCGTTTCTTGTGAAACCTCGGGGTTGGTTTAACTGTACAGTAACAATTTTGTAATGGACTCTGTTATAAACAGCACTCGTTCATACATTCAGGATGCATATGTCGAAATTTTTACGGGCGGTAGATTGGTCGAACTTGACTATGCGGACGATACTGTATTATTATTCAACAATGGAGATTCTGCTAACCGGTGATTTCAACGTTAACATTGGCCATGGCTTCACAGAAAGCGGACCTGTAAGAAGATTATTTCCGGCTGACATTAGGTGTGTAAACGACATCACGTTCTCCAGTCTCGCTCGTGGCCTTAATTTTTTTCAGATTGAACTGAATATTCCAGCAATGTTTGTGACACTTCGCCGCATAGCTTTGCGGCGTTGTTCCTGTTGATAAGACGGTGATATTCTTTCACACTCGAGGATTTTTCTCTATTCATGAAGCGAAATTTTGCCGCGTGTGCTGTACAACTTCAATCAATGGAACTTGTAACATAATTTTAATTGTTTAACTTAAATACATGTGGCGAAAGCTGCGGAAAGTTTATGCTCGCAACTGCATAGAAATTGTGCGGCCGACATTTCCTCATGTACAATATAGAGTCGCATATTTAATTTGGCTTCTCATAGTTGGTTTTCCGTCGTATTCTAATGATGATCATGAAAGGTCGAAAGGCGTGTGACTGACGGTAGTTTTGCTATGTTCGACTGTTTACATATAATGGGATTGATTTTTATTTCATGCTCGCAATCTTGATTTAAAGAACGGTTTTTTGACTGTTTGAGTCCCATTGAAATTTCACTATGCGAGGTCGCCTTGCTTTTTGATATACACATCTTTTAGCCAGGCTACCGAGACCAATCTGATGGTTGGCTGTAATCGGAGAATGGCTAGGACCATCATTTTTGGCATAATAATACTTATTGCAATATCACTCACTTCATTACGCGGCACCGTATCCTTACCTTTCAAGAGTAACTTGAATGGCGAAAAGTGGAAGTCTATCGCAAACAGCCTCCGGTACTGAATTCTGGTTAATTCTACCTTCTTGGCATAGGCTCTTCTAAATCTCGCCATTTCAGGTATCTTTATCTCCGGTTATGTGTGTATTTAGGCTGCTGTCCGTATTTCTGTGCTCTGAAATTTGATAGAAGTGAAGAGTCTGCATTTAAAGACGCTAATGATTTAGCTTGGCTGCCTGCAATTACTATGGGTAGCTTACCGATCAATATTTGGATCGCTCTTTTCCGACGAGTAAGCGTGAGAACTTGTTTGCTCTCTGTACTAGCACTAAGGTCATTAAACTAAGATTAGATCGAACCATTGACGCCAAGCTCCGCAATGAGTTATCTAGCAGTCACGCATCGAATAAAATTCAATACTGTTTACAAATTGCCTATCACTTGGAAGCAATGTCGCAAGGACACCTGAATTTATCATTTCTCTGTGTAATTGTAAATGTTCAGAGAAATAAGCATTTTAGAAGCTCATTATTTGCTGTCTGTTTCCTTCTGGTTAAATGAAACTGATCAAACTAAGTGAAAATTATCGTGTTGATGCCATTGAACAAAATTGAGTAATGTTAGCTCTCCTGTAATTCTTCGTGATTAAACTTGTATTTGTTGCGCAGTAATAATATCCTTAGGATACCTGAGGAGCGAGCGAGGATACCTAGGCTAACCTGCGCTGGCTTTCAACTTTGTTTGGGAGGACTAGACCAAATTTATGCATTTCGTTAACATATCTCAATACACAACGTACACCAGCGGTCCAACGTCGTTGCTTCTCTAAATTATACATTCACCCTCGATTCCACATAGTACAATATGTTATGGCAAATTATGTTTAATGATGGTGTTGTAGAAATTTTTTTCAGTTGCTTGATGCCTGTTATAAGGACTAATCAAAATGTTTACAGATTATTAGGTGCTCTTCAGAAACTTTTTCGATTATTTGCTATGGTGGAAAATAATTCGTCTGGGCCTCAACTTGGCTTAATTGTGTTGTCGATACGGCACTCCCAAGCAAGTGGTCCAGTGATGGTGTTCGGCTTTCTAATTTAGAATATGCTGACGATGCTGCTTCATTTTCGAAAACCGATAAGGATCTTCAAAGATATATTAATTTGGATCTAAAATTTCCCCTCAATGCGGGAATTATGGTTAATTTGGATCTGAAGCTTACGATTGTGCTAAACTACGCCTTGCTGCCAATGTTTCAAGATGAATTGGAGTCTGTCGAGAGTTCCAGACGCATTTTACTCGTTGTATTGCTTTTGGCAACTTATTGTTAAGATTTGGTAGATGATCGAATATTGCCCAGCTTATGGTTGGCTTTGAAAATCAGGTTTTCCTTGGTTTGGCGCAGGACATCGCCAGCTGAGCATTAGGCAGAATTTCCAGTAACTAAGTTTACAAACCGATAAGCTCTATCTGACCGCTGTTTGGTATACCACCACTATTAAACTTTGAATGCGTCAGTTGTATCTTAGTATCAGAATGTCACTGACAAATTTTACCTGGCTACCAAGGCAGAATGGCTGGAATCACGGAAGCATCAGAAGGGCAGCCTCGGCCGGAGACTAATTCGCAAAATCCCTCACTTGATCACGCCATACCGTACCTTTTTATAACCAAGATGGATTAGCATGTGCGAAAATCTGTGTGTGGCTGGAAATAGAGTTCGGTAGAGAGGCCTGTCGTACGCTTATCTGTAACCCACCGTGCGGTAGACATAGTGCTGTTTATGTATTTATGTGTTGTTGGAAGAGTTTTTCGAGACATGAAGTATAAGCAAGTATATAAGCTGTACACACGCAGTCATAAGCACTATATATATATATATATATATATATATATATATATATATATATATATATATATATATATATATATATATATATATATATATATATACCTCTGTGTTTATTTCCTGCTCATTTTTTGCATTTGCAGTTACACACAGGCTGTCACAAGCCAATGTATGTAGGATTCGCTATATATGATTTTATTCATTGCTCTAACTGTAAGTGTTATTTTCAGCTTCTTTAGATGAGTATCTGTTTATATTTTGGTTTTTATTGTAGAGGGTGTTAAGTCGCCTTTCGAGTTGTTAGTTTTCGTTGACAAATGCTCAAGAAGAAGCTAGAAACATGACTAGCGACAGTCAAAAGTGTTTGGCCGTCTTGTCTAGTAGCGGCTTGACAATGAATGAGCTGCGGGATGCGAAAAGTCCCGATTTATTGGATATTTCGATGGCGTTGCCTGTGGATAGACAACATCAGACACTTTTGTGGCAACAGGGTGCGTGTGGAGTTGGGGTAGACTCGGGTATCCAGTCGGCATTGGGAACGCACACTCCTAGTCTGACCAGTCGAATGACTCAAGACGAGCTGGATAACTTAATGGAGGCTGAGGACAACATGCTTATGTGTGGTGGTACGATCGGCAGTGCTGGTTCTGCGACTAATTCTGGTGTTGATGACCTGATGCTTGCTGATTCTGGCGGCGGAAACTGTTGTACCACTCATGTTAATGGTGGTGGTAGGAGTTCTCTTAACAATGACGGAGCAAGAGCTGTATACTGGTCTGATGCAGAAACCCCACAACAACATCCACCTTCAATGGACATCCAGCTTGAGGTATATTGTTCCTTTAAGTGGTTGCGCAGTTTCCATTTGTTAGTGTCATAAGACATTTTATTTAAAATATGGGATTTTTTTACTCTACGTATACTTGAGTTAGAATCAATTGCGAGTATATATATTTAATCGATAAGTTCGACAAAGCTTAATGTACCATTTTGCACTTCTAGCACGATCCGAAATCCATTTGTTGAGCATAAAATCAACTTTTTGGTGTGTGCTTAAGAAAAATTCTGCGATATTTTTATCTTATCCGTATCAACTGAAAATATAATAAGATATTAATTACAATTCGCTAGATCATTTGAGAAAGTTACTGCAATTGAATTATTTGCTTCAGTCTTGCAAAACATCCCATAATCCACCGTAGTATCGTATTGTATGCAATTTATTTATTTACCAGTTTTTTATTTTTTGTTTTTCGTATGTTGTCCTTTAGGTGGATTCTCCAGAGTATCGCTTTAGACTTCAAGATCCAATTTACCATCTGTCATCATAGGACAGTTGCCATGAAATCTAATGATATAGTATTGAATTAAAGTATAATAGCCAGATTTGTTGATATTTTTTGTAGGAAGAAACTAGAAATGACATAAGATAACAAATGAAATTCCTCAACTTAATCAGATTCATCCTTATTGAACACACATCAGGTATTTTCTGTTATAGACTAGCCAGTGTTTGAACTATATATATATATATATATATATATATATATATATATATATATATATATATATATATATATGTATGTATATCCACATTTTTGATATCTTATTTAGTAAAAGATTGTGCAACTTTTAGTTATTATTTGACTTGCGTTATATTTTGCACTCTTGCAATTTTGTTTGCTCTAGAGATTTGTCATAGAATCAGGTAATATTGATGATGGTCATTCAAATACTTGTTTGTATCTCAATTATTTAGGGACCAAATTCAAGCGTTTCGGCTGCGTGTATCAGTATTTCTACACCGCTGTCTATATATCCACCACAGCCTGGAACGGCAACAGATTCTTCTTGTCTTTTATCACCAGCTACGCCTGGCAGTCTAATTGCAATGGCTGCGTCTACTTGCGGACCAGGAAGCATCAATAGCGGAGCCAATATTGGAGGATTATTTTCGAGTGGTAGTGAAGCCGCTGGTTCAATATCTGATACCGGTCTAATGTATGATACACAAAGATCAGTCAGATCTGGAGGAGGATGTCCTACTAGCAGTCGACTTTCTGAGTTGGATTCTGATGAAGCGGCTAATGCAATACCAGAATTGGTTAAACTGATTAAAGATGAGGACGATCAGGTTGGTGTTCTTCTTCTATTTAACTTTTGTATGCTTAAAGACGAAAATTGTTGCCCTCTATTTCTCATTTTTCAGTGTACCAATCCTGTCTCTTGCAATAATTGAAATGCAATTTGAGAAAATTGGTCAATATTGAGTGAAACCTTTGTGTTTTCTAATACTTATTATATCTGAAATAATTTATTTTAAACACTAACTGACGTTAAAGGAAACCTATTTCTATCATGTTTTATACATTTCTAAATTTTGCACATTTCGCCAACCAGTAAACTTTTACTATCAAATTAATTTGTCTAGCTCTAATTTTATATTGAAACTATTAATTCGTGTATTGCATCTTGTATTTGTTTTTAAGCTTTACATCATTTTACCTCAAAGTTCTGCCGTCTTTTCTATTGTAATATTTGGCTTCCTTGTGCTATTTTAAACATTGTCTTCTTAATAGTTGCGTCAGGTGCGGTGTGTAAGTATGGCAGAAAGGAGAATAAAATGGGCAATCTAGTTTCCATATACAGCTTACAATTAAGTTTGATTACTTTTCACAGTTACTAGTAGTGAGAAATACAGTTTTTAAGTGCTTATTTTCTGCTGTCCTGCCTAACTCTTTTTTGCAGTTTGTGGCTCATTTAAGTGAATAAATTTATTAAAAATATTTATTTTCTGGTTGCATTAATAAATTTTTGTCACGATAAAGAGACGTATCAGGTTGTGCTAATTGTGTTCACAAATCTAGATTAGCGTTTTTGCTCAAATGATATGCGATCACTTACGGACTTTAAAGTTTCTGAAAGAATTTACTGCCAAGTACACTGTAGATTGTGAGTAGTAACGGCTGACGGATTGTAAACTATGCCGATGGCAACAACTTCGTATTATCTAGCAAATCCTAACATATCAGTGATTTTTCTATCAACGTAGTGCGGGTACCTCCAATCTCAGAATACGAAGCAATTAAATTAAATAAGAAGTCTCCCAAATTCATCTGGTACTTCAAATAACGTTTATAGAGACTAGGGTAGCTTTCAGTTTTGCCATGAAATCAATATCAAAGTTATTCCTCTTAATATTGAGGCAACGACTTGGAGCCTCATTAGGAAATGAAAAACAATTAAAATGTATTTGATAATTGAATGTTGAGAAGGACCTGCACGAGCATTTAGCCGCGATTTAAGTTACACGCCTTTCTGCGTTGTGTTTAAAACGTTTTTACTAACATTATCCTCAAACGAACTAGTAATTGTTATATCCATTTCTGTGTTGCTGCGACTTAAATTGGAGAATACTTTGTGTTTTGAAATATAAATTTGAAACTTTTGCGCAAAACGGGTAAAAAAGGGACATTTGATGTATTGCATGATGTCAAAACGTTTTAAATCTGGTTTTATATATAGTAAATTTAGAAAAGGAACTAGGATTATGTTGGAATTCCTGTTTACATTATACAAATAAAAGCGAGAAAGAATTCATAAACACACATACGATTCGTTGGCTTATATTCAAATTATGTAACATTTATTCTTATATTTAACTTCTAAGGAATAATGTTGCAACTAACTGCTTCCGCAATATGCAGCTATATGTGACCGGTTTTCATCGTTAGTGTTAGAGATAAGGTTTTGTATCAACATGATTATTGCTAAGGGAACTGATGAAGAATGACGCCGCTTCCAAATGCACGTTTACATAGTTTTATTGTTTTTTATACGTGATCTAGTTTAGCGTTGAACTCGCCAGTAATCATTTGGGTACTGGAACTCTATTCTAGGCTAAATTCAGTAACTTAAAGCTTTTCAAATAAATTATGTTAGTATCGTGTATTTAATGTTGCGCATCTAGTAAAAAATTTGTTCAAACAGGACTAGAGGTATAAGCCAAAGTCGTTCTTGAGGTGCGCAACACCTAATAGCTCTCCGCATCTACTCGGTATGTAATTGTTATATATTTATAGTACCCTTCAAATAGGACTACAGGTATTAGCAAGTGTTCTGAATCACAGTAACAAGCACAGCAAACGGGCAGATTGAGTCGGAAACCAGAAGAAAGAGTTGCCTAAAATATTAGGCTTTATTCATCATATAATGCAGATATACATGCTAAAAGACAAAACAAAACATGTTAGTATACGAACGGTGTGAATATAAATGTGTGTACAAATAAACAATCATATCATTCTCCTCCACTGCGATTTGTAGCGTAGCGTCAGAGTCGGAACAAGAATGTTATAGTAACAATTCAAAGAGGATTGAGAAAACATAGTATTTAAACATTTCCACTTCGTAAGTTATAAGGATGAACACGTTGTTGTTGATTGATAAGGTTTTCGAGATTCTCTGATAGGTCACGAGCATTTGAGTTATCCGTAGATTCACCATTTGCCTTAACATTATCATTATCGGTATCGTCATTATAGGAGGTTTGTTCATCAGCAACAACCGGTTCATTTTCACGGAGTCCCATATTAGTTCCAGCTTCATTCATCAGTGCGTCGGAGCCTTTCGGGGCTAATTGACGGATAGATACTGTATCTTCTCTTCCATCAGGAAAACGAACATGCACATAGTTAGGATTGCAATGAATTAGTTCAACTTCTTCCACAGAGGGGTCATATTTAGAAACTCTAGCATTCTTCTTGAGTAAAACTTTGCCAGGAACAGTAAGCCAGGTTGGGAGTGTGGTACCAAAAGTCGACCTTCTATTGTGTCGAAAAAGACGCTCGTGAGGAGTTTCGTTGGTAGATGTGCACAATAATGAACGGATTGAATGTAATGCGTCCAGCAGCACGCAATCGCAGTTTTCAACTGAAAGAAATTCCAGGATGACAAAGAGAATCATGTATTTGTTTTAAATCCAGTCCAGTTAGAAGCGCACCACAACAGGATCGACTTAGTGCATCTGCTGCTTTGTTATCTTTTCCGGGTCTATAGACAACATCGAAGCTGTAAGGTGATAATTCCATTTTCCAGCGCAAAATTTTATCGTTCTTCACTCTTCCTCGATTTTGATTGCCAAAAATAAAGGAAACATATCTTTGATCAGTGACAAGTTTGAAATGATTACCCAAAAGCAAATGCCTCCATTTTCGAATAGCTTCAACCACGGCATAGGCTTCTTTTTCAACAGCTGAGTGATGTTTTTCAGATGGCGTCAACGTCCGAGAGAAAAATGCCACGGGTCTTCCATCTTGGTTCAAAGTGGCAGCAATAGCTACGTCCGAAGCATCGGTTTCGACGACGAACGGAATATCACAACGAACAGAAGCTAGAGTTGCTATGGCTAATTCTTTTTTAAGATCATCGAAATTTTGTTTCACAGAGATGGGCAAAGGAAAAGTTCGATTATGAACGAGTGAGTGAATTTTATCGGAGAAGTTGGAGATCCACGGCGAATAATAAGCGAAAAATCCCACAATTCTTTGTTGCGATTGCACATTCGACGGTGGTGGGAGATCTTGTAAAGGCTTTAATCGGTCAGGATCAGGTTTAATTTTTCCATTCGATATTTGAAAACCAAGGAGAGTAATTTCTTTAGCTGCGAAAATGCTCTTTGATTCATTTAAGGTTAATCCATATTTTTAGCGGCATTAAGAAATTTGTTGAGATTTGTTTCGTGTTCAAGCGTATCTCTCCCGCGAACTGTCACATTGTCCACATAGACAAATGTATCTGTGAGATGTTCCTGTGCGATTATATGATCCATAGTTCTTTGTTAACATGAGCACCATTCGTCACTCCGAAGGGAATGCGACGGAATTGAAACAAGCGTCCACACGCTTCGAAAGCAGTAAATACCTTTTCATGTTCTTGGATAGGTATCTGGTGGTAAGCGCTTTTGAGATCCAAAGTGCTGAATATATGATATTTTGAAATGGTTTCAGCCATTTTGTCTATTTTCGGAAAAAGGATAGGCGTCTAAGAGTGTGAATTTGTTGACCGTTTGGCTGTAGTCCACAACCATACGTTTCTTGTGATTCTCATTCGATACCACGAGAACTTGTGCTCTCCACGGGATGTTGAAGGTTCGATAATGCCATCAGAAACTAATCTGTTTATTTCATCCCGGATAAATATTTCATCCATTAGATTGTACCTTCTTGATTTCGTAGCAATAGGCCTCCAGTTAGCAGTTAAATGGTGGAAAAGAGGCGGGGACGTAACAGATGCAGGTTTCTGTAAACAGACGGTGAATGACGATTTATGACCACCAAAAGAGATATTTACACTTTTATGCAATCCAAGGAAGTCATGACCGCGGAGTACGTCAGTACAAAGATCAGAAAGTATAGATAGCTTGATATTTTTATAAACACATGTTTTGTATTGAATCGACACAAAACAATGGCCTTTGGTATGACTCGATAATGAGCTAGACGCCATGGTTATTGTTTCTCCTGAGGAGTGAATTTTCCAATTATTTTTCAAAACGAAGGCTTCTGAAACATAGCTACAGGAACTGCCTGTATCAACGAGAGCATGACAATTTATGTTATTGACTTCTAGATTTATTACACATTTGGTGAGACAATCAGGAGCAACAGCTAATACAGTTGCAGATATGGTAGGATGAAGCGTCGAAACCACTGGGCGGTGATTCTTAGAGCGGCATACCTTTGTTTCCACAACTTTTACAGAAAGCGTTTCTGGCCGGACATTTCCATCTTAAATGATAATCGTACACACGAAAGTCACATTTTTGTTTAACTGCAGCAACAAGATTATCTGTAGATTTATCGGAGGTTGATGAAGGACGGAGTGGCTGAACCGTTGCAGTGTGTGCAGAATTCAAACAGTTTTGATATGATAATGATTGCTTTTCCGCCATTTCGAGACCACGTGCTTGATCAAAAGCCGCTTGAAAATTAAGCGAGTTGTGTTCTAAGAGACGTTGTCTGATTGAATTGGACTGGATTCCATTAATGAAGGCATCGCGCAGAGCATCGTCTCGATTTTCCTCGGCCGTAGTTGGTTTGAAATTGCACTCCCTAGCTAATGATTTCAGAATCTGAACAAATTGATCCAATGTTTGTCCATTTTCTTGTTTAGTAGTCGCGAGTATATGACGAACAAAGACTTCATTTTTCGGTCTGACATAGAGATTCATTAGAGTCTTGATAGCATTATCATACGTATCACAGTCAACGATGTGTTCATATACGTTAGGAGAGACGTAGGAAATAAGAGTGTCTAATTTATCAGGATTCATGGATTCGACTGCTTTTAGGAGGCCACAGAATGTACGATACCAATGATTCCATTGTTTTGCTGCATCTGGTGTACTAGATTCAACATCAAATCTTTCTGGTCTGAGTAGGCGTTCCATGATTGGGTTATATGATGAATAAATTGTTCTGAATCACAGTAACAAGCACAGCAAACGGGCAGATTGAGTCGGAAACCAGAAGAAAGAGTTTCCTAAAATATTGGGCTTTATTCATCATATAATGCAGATATAGATGCTAAAAGACAAAGCAAAACATGTTAGTATACGAACGGTGTGAATATAAATGTGTGTACAAATAAACAATCATATCACAAAGTCTTATTGGAACTAATTTGTTACTAGGTGCGCAACACCTAATACGCAAGTGCATATGAATTAGCTCTTCGCAACCACCCGGTATGTAATTGTTATATATTTATAGTACCCTCTCCATGTGAAAAAAGAAAAGGAAATTTTATCAGATACAAGAATCGTTTTCTTCCCAAGTATCTGCAAATTTAAGTCTCTTTATATATAAATGGAAAGGTAAAATGTGATGTATGACAAGTTAGTGCTCCGTTGTTGTTGTCATCATCATTATTATAACTCGTATTACATCAGAATGATATATTGCTGCCTAATAATAAAATTCAGTCTTCCGCCTACTCGAGAGCAGATTGCCTATTCATTTTTAATAGGAGTTTGTGATATTAAATTTTGCTCTTGTAATTGACCTTCTTGGTAGTTGAAACAAACGGCAAACATGTGCCACAAGTATAATTAGACTAAATAGGACAACAAAGGTAAGGTCCATTATCTAGTGTTTGGCCTTCACGGGCTAAGTGATGATTTCATTTCACATTTAGTTAGCAGATCACGAGATTTTCTGTACTGTCTGGCATACAAAACAATAGTTGTTACATTCCAAGATTCAAAGGTAGAACGTCTGAGTTTAACGAGGTAGTAGTCATCTGGAAGCCAGCCATGTGCATGATTCAGCAGAAAAGGGTTTGTGCAATTCGCCACCTTTCACCTAGTTCTATTGTTAAATTTGGTATTTCAGAATTGATATTAATTGACGTTCGCATGCTGAAGAAATAGTTTCATTTTTGCAATATCTCTGTCTAATCTAGACTAGGAGTCATTGTTTTTCTCACTTATTAATGTTTGTCCATCAGTAGTGCATATTGTATTTTCTGCCTTGGAATCCCGGCTTTAGGCTCTACTATTTTTTATTTGTGTATTAAGGTCGAAATGAGACCTTTTTTGGAGTTGTTATTTGGCTAACCTTTAGTATCCCAAATAACTTTGCTGCAAAATATGGAATATGAAACTAGGATTTTCGTAAATTTTGTGTGTACCACGCTATTTCTGCTTCAATTGTATTATTTATAAGAGTGAATTATTAGTTTTGTATTTATTTCCTTTACTAAAGTTAGAGGTAATACGATTGTACTATCTGATAAATCGTTTCAGTTTCCTTTATCAGCTGAAATCAACCACTAGCGTCGCATATTCCAATTAATTCCGCCACTACAGAAAAGTCTGTAGAAAAACCCAATTGATTTCTCATCCTGCAATCAAAGTTTTCCTCGGCGTTTAGCACTTTCTCTCACTATTCCACAACATTTCGCTATGCTGTTAACACTATGTCGTCTATTAAAGAGACGGTTTTTGTATTTATTTTCGATGACATTTGTGATTTCGCTTCTAATTAGACTGACTTTAATAATTTAGTCATATAATACACATTGCGTGTCATCCGGACAATTTATTTTCACGAGCATTTTGTGACGTATATTTATTAAATTAATTTAAACGACCTTTATTTTAAATAGCCTAACATCGTTCTTAACCAGTTGTAAAACAGTAGAACTTTCGCAAGGTACGCCCATTGACGCGTTGCAATTTTCAACCACAACAAACTGACCAACAAGGATCAAAGTGCAATGTATAATTAATGTACCTAAAGTCTTATGTGGCTCTCATCTCAATTAGTACCGCGTATATTATATTTGCATGGAATGTCGGCTGCAAGTTTTTCTCGCAGTCATAATCGAGGCCTTTGATTTTTTCTCTAAATTGACATTAGTTAATCAATTGATTGCGCGGGCTATGTTAACACGTATTTATTTGAAACATTTATGAGGGCTTGAAATAAACACCTGGCGCATTACAATCGTTTATCGTAATTATCAGGGAATTGCATAACAAATTGATTAAACTGCAATGTTTATATATATATATATATATATATATATATATATATATATAGAATGTGGTATGAAATATAATTTAAACGACGTCAAATGAAGAGTATGACGATGATTAGTAGGATATCGATTTTACTAACAATTATAGAGTTGATTATTTAACGCATTAAATTGTTAACAAATATTTATTTTTGTTAGAATTTATGACGCGAAACACTAAATATTAAGATGGGCAATAACCATTAATCACCTTTGTACTCTTCCGTGTCAAGTTAATTTTTTTAATGTGCACCTAAATGTTGTTCATGCTGCTGTATTTCCTTTTTCATCAAATGTGTTATTCTTTGGCTACCCTTCATAATGTACGTTATATATAGGTAGTAACTTTTAAATAAATTACTGAGTAATTTATAGCCAGTTGCGTAGCCAAGCATTAGATATATATATATATATATATATATATATATATATATATATATATATATATATATATATATATATATATATATATAGTTGGAATAATGGCAGGATTTTGATCATAGACATGTCGAAATGGACTGAACATTGCATCATGAAGCAAAAGCCATTCATCCAGTGGCCTGGTTATGTGCTTATTTGGAACTAAAATATTGTCCAGACGGACGGACTCGTACCGAAGCACATTTGCTTCGAAGTCGGAAACTCTGTCTACTGTGCAGGCGTGCAAAATTTAGTTTTTGTTGACTATATATAGTCAACAATCTGTCAATGAACTGCAGATCAATATAACTTCACAAAGTGCTGTGGGGTCTGTTGTACAATCACACATTGGTGGTGATTAGTTGGAACTACAAATCTGAAGACTTTACAAATAGGTTCTTCTTGAAAGGAAGAAAAACCATAAACATAAATTTGTACATGACTTGGAATTACGTGTTGTATGTGGCATGGGAGTACAGTGGATACAATCTCAGACATCGAAACATGTGCTCCGGTTCGATTTACGTCAGAGGTGAATTCTGAACAATACTTGAAGAGTTCCAAATATATTTTACCCACTTATTTTGAAAATCCCATCCAAATTTTAAAAGTAATGTCCAATGTCGTTGCGCGTCTATTTTTAAAAATGCTGGAAGCAACTATCACTCCCAATACTTCAGCAGCTTTGTAATTTTATATCTACTTTCTTGTGGGTTTAGGCCTTTGTCTGGTGTTTGATAGAATGTACTAATCTTAAGCAAAATTTAAAACCGTCTCGTTCTATTTGGTCGCCATTCGATGTGCCATCCCTGGTGTATCTAATTTAGGAAAACTTATTTTTTTAACAACAATTGATTGCGCGGGTGGTGGTAACAGTTCTTTAAATCAAGTTTGCGAGCTTTAAGAAAACACCAATCCCATTGTATTTAAACAGTCGTCGAACATAACAAAACTACCGCGAGCCGCAACGCACTGACGCATTTCGACCTTCCGTGATGATCATCAGAATTAATGTTCGTGACTGCATAGAAATTGTGCAGTCGTCATTTCCGTTCAAGTTCAATGCATGCGATAGTCAGTTTGCCGTCGTACTCTGATGATGATCATGGAAGGTCGAAACGTGTCAGTGTGTTGCGGCTGGCGGTAGTTTAGTTATGTTCGACGACTGTTTAAATACAATGGGATTGGTGTTTACTACAAGCTCGCAAACTTGATTTAAAGAACTGTTACCACCACCCGCGCAATCAGTTGTTGTTAAATTGTGTTGCCTATATATGTATATGTTGCGAAAGCTGCAAACAGTTAATGTTCATGACTGCATAGAAATTGTGCAGCCGACAGTTCCAGTCAAGTTCAATGTATGCGAGACTACTAGAGGTAAGAGCCGCATATCTAAATTTGATTTCGATATATATTCAATGCGGTTTGATCCTCGATAGTCAGTTTGCCGTCGTACTCTGATGATGATCAAGGAAGGTCGAAACGCGTCAGTGCGTTGCGGCTGGCGGTAGTTTTGTTATGTTGTTCGACGACTGGTTAAATACAATGGGATTGGTGTTTACTTCAAGCTCGCAAACTTGATTTAAAGAACTGTTACCACCACCCGCCAAATCAATTGTTGTTAAATTGTGTTGCCTATATATGTACATGTTGCGAAAGCTGCAAACAGTTAATGTGCGCGACTGCATAGAAATTGTGCAGCCGACATTTCCAGTCAAGTTCAGTCGTTTTTGTTAATTGGTAATGGGAAAGTGAATCAATGTGCCTAAGAACAATTTTATTATTGATTATTGCTTTTCAGGCACAGTTAAAAGGGCAATTTTCATTAGATCTCGTCTAGACGGAAATATCAGATTTTTTGCATAGTACATTTTGAGAAGCAAAAGAGATCGAGCTATATTGCATGTATAAGATATACTATTGCTACGACTACTACAAAAACTGTACTAACATATTAAACTGATGCTTCTTTGTCGCGTAACCATGAAATAAATCGACTGTAAATGACCTCTGGGTTACCCGTTCCCAGAGGGAGTTTAGGACTGTTTAAGTCTGGCCACCATATGTTTGCCTGCCCGACATTGAAAGCTCAAAAATTGCTTTCGCTCCATTTGTATAACCTTAAAATTCAGAGGCATCCAACCATCACATTAATTGTGAGGTCCAGTCTTTAGGGATTGTACTAAAAGACGGAATTTAAATACGCACATGTGGAGACGCGCGCAAAATATTATCAGAGGTTGATATTCAGTTCATGGGCAATGCTCATCTGTCCATTTATCTTTGCTTAGAGAATTCTATAACAGTTCGTTTCTCAAATGCACATACTATTTTCATTTTCGTTTTTCGCAATTGCCGATTTCGTACATAATGTACATAAATAGAGATGTAAATCACCTGAATGTTGGATTCCAGAGAAGTGCATACTACTAGTGCCGAATTAACCTGGACACTCCGCTGTACTATTTTATTCACTTAACCCACGGATTTTCGTGCATTCATGTGACTTGAGAAGTGACTGTAAGATGAGTCGTGATTTTGTAAATAATAGTATGTAACCAACAGATGGTTTTCCATGTCCTGCAGTTCCAGCTGTCAGTCGCTGGTGCATCAGTGGCTTCTTGAGCAGGAGATAAAATTGAAATTTTCAAGTGAATCTCCAAATTAACAAGTGACGTGTCGCACAAGGTTTGATGGTGATGGTACATCAAATAGCGTTCGTATAGTACTGGCCGGGTTGTAAATTATTCTCTTGAGTTATGAGCTCGAATTCTTATTTGGAAACAATCTAAACATTACGGTGCAAATATATCGGCTTGTTTTGTACTGATGACTATTGGTTGAGAAAAGATGCAGCACAACCGTGGTGGTTGGTATTAGTATTTTAGTACTGGGCGTAGAAGCGAATAACCTACTCGCCAAAATTTTATGTGATTTCTTAACGTCGCGGAAAGTCGAGCAGCACCACTTAAATGCTTAATATTGGCATTTGTGTACGCAGTGAGGAAGCTAATACCCCTTTCGCCAAGTACTGATGTGATGAGTCTTAGTTGAAAAGAAAAAGCACCACCACCTAGTTGGTTAATAATTTTGTACGCCTAGGTGAGTCTAATATCCATTCGCTAATAATTAATGTGATAAATGTTTGTTGGAAGAACAAGCAGCACCATCCTGGTTGTGGGCATTCGTATTTGTGTACTTGACGGAAGCGAATAACTCATTCGAGTAGAAGTGATTTTAATTGTGATTGACAAGAACAGGCAGTACCATCCTGGTCGTTGTTATCTGGTACTCGACAGGACTGTATAACACGACCATGAACTGATTTTGTTCACATTCTCCTTAAGTGTAAAGTGCTTTAGGCAGAACACTGGTCGTTGTTAATACATGCTTTGCTATTACTTTAATCAAGGTTGCGATCTTGATATAAACAACTGATTCATTATGTGCATACATTTGTCAGTATAAACTAAGTCATATATAATGTAGTTTCATTGCTCATTTGTGACCACTTAATGATAGATACCAAGGGTGGTCGATGAAGTTAGTCAAGCGTAGGTGAGTTGAGGTTTAGATTTAACTGCATACTACGGTGTATCTACTGTAACTAGACATAGCTGACAATCCGATAAATAATATTTATGGTAATGCAGGTGAAAAGAAAACTTACCACGTGATTAATCATTATCATGTATAAATCTTAAGTGATTTTATTTTGGAACTACCTACGGTCATAAGTTTGCTAAACTGTTAATTGGGTTGTCCTATTGTAACTCAGATCTTAATGTATATATTTTGTCTAATTTAAAGTTAATTTATTAATTAGATCACCCAGAAGCTAAACTGTTGTAAAGAGGTAGTTACATTAAAAATATTTTCTTATTTTGTATGCTTTAACTTTGTCTGGAATTTATCAAAGGAATTATTTTCGACAAGAGTTACATGAGGAGACTATATCAGCTCACAACGTTTTGTATGATTCTCTCTAAATCCTGTAATAGAAGTATTTCGGTTTGTCTTTATATACTTGTGGGAACTGGGAGGCATTTTCTCCAGCCGGATTGGGTTGAGTGTACCAAAATTGGAAGTAATTGAGCTCATAGTATAGAAATTGAAACTACAAGTACGAGCGGTTGTAGTATGATGAAGCAATGTGTCAGTTAAACAGGTGTTGACCATCTCAGGGTGGGCATTTCAGATGCTGTCCTTTGCATAAGTTTCTCTTTGCAGTTCAATAGGAAAACGCATATTCCAAATAAACTATATAATCTGAATAATTGTGTCATCTTCCTCTTTATCTGGGCTTTATCTTCTTTTTAGTTATAATATGATGTATACATGCAAACAAGCTTTTACATTTTCTTTTAGCAATGTTATGCATATCGGGACACCTATTTCATTTAAGTTGATATCACAGAAAAAATATTTTCTCCTATATCTGTATCCTCTAAAAATGTTTTTACAATAAGATTATCCTTTAATATGCTAAGATTATTATTTTTCTATGGTAACAAAAGAAAAAATCCGTTTACAAAATGATATGTAAATTAAAAAATGAGAAAGCTATGGTTGTATTTATGGTGCTTGATAATGAATGGAAAATGGCAGTTATATTGGAAAGTACAATAGCGAGTGCATAAAAACGATTACAACATGGATTGGCAAAAAATAATGTAAACGACTATTTAGACGTCGAATTTAAAGTCATTTGCATGTAAAAGTACATGGCATAATACGAGGTTCGATAAAATCGTTATCGCTTTCTGAAAGACTAATTCTGTGGAGCAGAGGATCAGCAAGGCATACGTCCTTAAAAGAGTACAACTCAATGACCTGTAATCAATTTTTCTTATTGTAGAAATGTGGATGCGTTTAATATCAATTTATTGATAACAAACGCAGAACACTAACTAATGAACAACAAAACAAGTACTCGCATTTTACAGACAGACGAAAACTAGGAGACAGTTTAATATGGGAACAACAATTCTCAACTGTTCTAGAGAAGCGAATTACCCTACCAGTGTGGACTATCCTATAAGTAAACAGCAGTAAGACTGAATACGATTTCAAAAACATGTTTATGTCAACGATCGAATAGTGTTATAAATCGAATTAAAATAGGAAATTGCTTGGGAAAACATGAACTTCGTAGATTGTAGTATAGTAAAAGTCATACAACAAATACGATAGGGGAATGCTTTGGGAAAATTTTCACGGTTAAAACAGGCATTGCCTTAAGTGGAAAAGTCCAGTTTCTAATGTGTTTATAACACCAGAGTGAAGCGTCTTATATTATAATATTTTTTAATGTTTAAAACCACCGGAATCGATTAGCTTATAACGTATATATAGCAGATGGCCTAATTTTAACGACGTGTTAGTAAGGAGAATTACTAGCGTAAGAATGGATAGGCAATGCTAGATTGAAAAAGATCACTCTGAAATCTGGAATGGAAATTTGATTGAACTTAAAACGGATACATTGAAACCTTCGAAATGTGTGTATTGAGATGAGTTCAAAAGTAGAGTGATTAGTAAAAATTTATAACTATTATTATAATCAAGGTTGCGGTCTTGATATAAACACCTGACCCATTAATTACTTACATCGCAACCAATGTTCGTTTAATTATATAAATTTATAACTAAATGTGTCTTAATCTATTTTGTGAAGAATCCATTTTAGAATTTGCAAAATAAGCAGTAATAAACTGTAATCTATAACAAATATTAAGACAAAATATCAACTAAACTATCGAATGAGAATACATATAAAAATTCATGAATTTAAAAAGCTAACTAAACACCCAATTTGTGCTTCACTGGCTCCCTTATTATTAACTTTCATAGGTGGTAATTTTTCAAGCTTCGACAATGGTATTTCAATTGAGTAAATCCCAGGCGATTGATGCAATTATCGAATCACCTGAAATGATCGCTTGTATAGTTTCAGCACTGGGTCGAGCAGATGATCCAGAAACCGTGCGTTTTTTGGCTGGAACTTTGTACAATATGTCTCAAACACAATTGGGCTTGAAGTCCATTTTTGCTGCAGATTGTATTAGCTGCCTTGTTCGGCTATTGGCATCACCTTCTGAATCAGTTTTGTACTATGCAATTACGACACTGCATAACTTGCTGTTGCATCAAGAGGGCGCAAAGTCTGTTGTGCGTGCAAGCGGATGTTTGCAGAAAATGACCGGCCTTCTGACTAAAGACAATTACAAGTTTTTGACAATATGTACTGACTGCCTGCAAATTTTAGCTTATGGCCATCAGGAAAGTAAACTGGCCATTTTAAATAGTGGAGGACCGACAGAACTCGTGCGGATTTTGAAATCGTACACGTATGAGAAGCTTTTGTGGACATCTGCTCGTGTGTTGAAGGTGAGCATTACTTTATAGTTTGTAGTGATTTAGCCAGGTGAATAGTCAGTTTATTTTACTAAGAATAGTTGCAAAATTTAAGTATCATTTCATGTCAGTTTAAAATGATCAAACCGAAAAATTTCATTGACATGGCTATAGCTTGTCGTTATTTCGTTATTAGAATGATATTGTTAAATATTTAAAAATAAATCATGCTACACTTTGATTTTGCTCACGGCTTTCATCCTATACTTACAAAGCTTCAGCAAGAGGTAAATGCGCAGCAGATTATGCTCACCAGCTTTTTTGGCATACCATATAAAAGAAAGATTAGTTAACGTAGTGTTCTTTTGCAGTCCTCACGTAACAATTATTAATACAAGCAATAAAATGCCATACGGCTTGGACCGTCGCCCAAGTATTCTTCTTAGTCGTGCAGAATGGATAAGATTTAAAATGATGCTAAGGATACCTGCATGTCAAGTTCTTCTTCATTTCCTTTATTTTCCTACTCTTATTTCCAAATATCGAAATTATTCCAAGTAAATTGTCATTTGTTATATCTCCGTTAGGTATTCGCGTAACGCATACAATATGCGAGCTTAAAAAAACCATGAAGGTCTGTCAATAGACTGAAAAAGTTAGAAATTGATATATGTTACGTATCCGAAACTAGAATTTAGGATCTTACATGCCCAGCCATACAAAAGTCAAAAGTGACTAATGTTACACTGCCATATAACCATAGAAAGTGAAAAAATATATAAATAACAACAGAAATAATATTTCAGACAATTTATTATTGAGATTTACGGAGAAAGAGAGAGGGAGAGAACGAGTGAGAGAGAGAGAATACCAAGTTAATCTGTGTAAATTTATCGGGATAACTCACAGAAATGAGGCAAACTAAACTAAATAACAACAGAAATAATATTTTAGACAAATTATTAGTGAGATTTACACGGAGAGAGAGAATACATAGTTACTATTAGTAAGTTTATCAGGATAACTCACACAAATGAGGCAAACTAAACCTCTCCACAAAACCATTATAGCAAAGTTTGCATTCGGGCAAGGCGACACCGGCAATACAGCTTCCTTGCGGCTTTCACTGTACCACGTCATAAACAAAACAATCCTCGCAGCTAACTTTGTCCTACTAAGAAAATAAAGTTATGAAGCTGATTCTACTGGACAACTGCAACAAGATCGCCACTGAGCTCGATTCGATGCCATAGCACTAAGGGTTTCTAAACAAGAACTATGATGCATATTTGAACCCCATCCTGGCAGACAAGTGGGTCCTATACTACCCAATTTGGATGTAAATGACTTCAACTGTTTCTACTATGTCAAAATCTGCCCACCTTGTTTCTTACGCCATTCCGGTGCTGGATGAGAGAACAGAGCTCTACTGGGCAATCGAAATGAGGGCATACGCAAGTTGATGGAACCTTATTTGTTTTTCTAACGAGGAGCACTTATTGGCAGATACCAAAATATGTCTATGGATATCAACGTTAGTTATTCGTTGTTGATAACCAACATGTGCTATACTTGAAGGAGTTGCATTGATGCGCACCTGGAAGTTTCACTGCGCGTACAGATGCATTGTAAACACGACGTTTAAGGTAGAGTGAAATATTCGCGTTTCTCCATAAATGACGAAGGTTTGATTGAGATACTATAGTTTTCGCGATTCGTATTCTCACCTCGTTGGAAATATTGCATGAGTTATTGATAGGGCTGTCAAGATATTTAAACCTTTCAACTTTGGCCAGATCTTCACTCTGCAGTCGCACAGTTGGAGTGAATAGAGGGTGATTCTGTAAAAGAATCTTACATTTAGATGGGGAAAATTTCATACCGAAAGATGGAAAATCATCAGCTAATCTTTTCATGGTGGCCTGAACAGAATCTCTATTATCGAAAAATAGTACTGTATCGTTTTCATAGTCAAGATCGACTAGTTTACCGCCCGAGAAAACTTTAACACCTGCATCCTAAATGTGTGGACAAGTGTTTTTCATAATAGCATCGATTACGAAATTAAACACAAATGCATTAATTCGTTACCAACAACGAATAACTAACATTGACATCCGTAGACGTATTTTTGGATCTGACAATAAGTGCTCGTCTTTAGAAAAGCAAATAAGGCTCCATCAACTTCGTTGGCTCGGTCACGTTTTGCGTATGCCCTCATTTCGATTGCCCAGTAGAGCTCTGTTCTCTCATCCAGCACCAAATTGGCGTAAGAAACAAGGTGGGCATATTTTGATATGGCAGAAACAATTGAGATCACTTACATACAAATTGGGTAGTATAGGACCCATTCGTCTGCCAGGATGGGGTCCTCGTGTGCATCATTGTTCTTGGTTAAAGCCCCATAGCCGTATGACATCGAATCGAGCTCAGTGGCGATCTTGTTTCAGATGTCTAGTAGAATCATCTTCGTAACTTTCTTTTCTTATTAGGGCAAAGTTAGCAGCGAGGTTTGGTTTGTTTATGACGTGATACATTGAAATTCGCAAGGAAGCTGTATTGCTGATATCGTCTTGCCCGAATGCTAACTAGGTCATAATAATGTTGTGGAGAGTTTTATTTTGCATCATTTCTTTGAGTTATCCTGATAAATTTACTCATAGTAGCAAGGAATTCCATCTCTCTCTGCCTCTCTCTTTCTCTCCCGTAAATATCACTAATAATTTGTCTAAATTCACGTATAAACTTTTTTATACTACTTATCGTTATATGGCAGTGAATCATTAGGCAATTTTGACTTTTGTGTGGCTGGACATGATGATGATGATTATAATTCGTTATAGACCTTAACGCGACCAGAAGTATTTGTGTATAGAGCGTGTATTATATTAAAAATAAAATGTAAAGATTATCATGGTTGCCTTCCAGGATCCTACATGAGCTACTGAGATATTTGCAGCATCCTTCTCTGCATGTCTTGGAAAGTTAAACATATTAACAATATTGATTCTACGATTAAACAATCATTGATTGCGCGTATTCGGAACTTTCAAGTACTGTCCAAAATTTGCCACAAACGAACTTGAACTGGATTATATTTCATTTGGATTTAGGGACTTCCTGTTGTGCCACCCTGATGCACATTACACATTTTCATTTATATACTATCTTATGTTTTTTGTTAGACTATCAGGAGGAGACTATGAGGAATGTAAATTACTTGAAACGTTTCCAATAAGGACTAAATATTCCTTCTGAATGATCGCTTTTGCTACCGTGTACAATGCTTACTTTGTACTTAAAAATAAATATGAGATTAGTGGATGTTTTAAAAACGAAAACTTGATTAAAACTGTTGCTATCATCAGTCACACGATCATTGATATAAATATTTAATTCCTTGGGTAGAGTTGTATTTTATATAATGAGTAATTGGAGTGTCTGCTTAGAACTTTAGGATTGAAAATATGCCACATAGCCTGACCATGAATAATGAAAACTAGTACGCATTCTACTTTATCTTATATAGGGTGCAAATTTCACATGGACTGTGTTGACAATGACAATATTTCTCACGTTCGGATGCTTCCCTGGATAGAAAATAATAGCGCAACATAATAGGAAACTATTTTATGTGTTCAGACGAGGCATATTTTCAAATGGTAATCATCATGAGACTACGAGCACTCACTGAGTATTTTAATGCATCGAATGTGTTCGAATTCTTTTGGTACTCACGATATTACATTATTTTACCATGCATAACTCATCATAAGTTGTTTTTTTAAACATTTCTTATAGATCATATTTACATCCTGAAGCCTTCATCTCCAATTCAGTTAATGAGCTTGAGTGTCAGTTGCTTCAACGAATTGTTTGCTGTGATAAAAAATGGATAAAACATTTTCGATAACGTTCTGTTTCTAGATAAACATTTTTTATGGCATTGATACTATTTGTCGCATTTTGTAGAGTACATACAATAAATAAAATTACTCGTGATCTGCACGAAATATTCCACAGTTCGTAATCCATACATCTTTGCTAATGCTTACGTCAGGTTTTAAGCGTGTGTACAGCTAATAAACCAGCCATCATAGCTGCCGGTGGCATGGAGGTGTTGGCTCGTCACCTAAAGCATCCCAGTCAACGCCTTGTTCTTAATTGCCTTTGGACTTTGCGAAATCTTTCGGATGCCGCTTGTCGTCTAGACAGCAGTTCTGCGCGTCCCATTGCGCCGCTTTTGCAGACACTTGTGTCTATGCTTGGCAGCGCCGGACAAATGAATGCACAAACATTAAACGCAACTGTAGCATCTAGCACAGAAGCCGGCGGTTCGATTGCTACGGCTTCTGTTGGCAATGGAAATGGGAGTGCAGCAATTATTTTGCCAGATCACAATGCAATCACATGTGCCGCTGGTATCCTTTCAAACATGACCTGCAACAACCAGGCGAATAAACTAGCTGTGTATAGAGTGAGTTGCATTTAAATATTTGCCTTTTGTGCTGTTTTTGAACCATTTCGCTGCTACCTGTACTCAAATTTTCAAGATTGTTCGGTTAAGATTAGCTTATATATGAATACTAGTAGCAAATTAGTTCAAATAGGATTAGTAGGATATTCTAAAGTCATCATGAGAGCAAGGCGAACTCTCCTGTACACATGCTTTTCGTGCTTACAAGCAACTCATCAGTGAGATCCGTTACTACGCCCTATACCCACTATATACGTTGTCAGTAAATGTGGCGCAGATGGACAGTACAATCTCCTATACGAGTATGTGTTCAAGCAGTAATGGCGTTAACTTCATGAAAAGTCTTCTAAAATACGATTTCAAAACACTCACTATATATTATATATTCCAAGCCCTTAAAGGGTGTCAACCCAATGGTTACTACCAAAATTGAGAATTGCAACCAACCACATTACTATTACTATAATCAAGGTTGCGATCTTGATATAAATACCTGATCCATTAAGTACATACATTTGTCAGTATAAACTAAGACTTGTATAGTGTAGAAAAGGCAATTCATCCAGTAGACCGGTTTCGTCCTTATTGGGAATTCATCACGTACTTGCCAGAATTTGCCGCGGACTGGGCTGGAATCTGGTGCTTACACACTGAGCCACCCTGCCGCACACTACAAAAAATTTTCATTTCTGTACTAGCTAATGTAACTTGGTTAGTCCTTTTTTCCTTAAGTGGAGCTCATACGGCATCCATTTAGCCCCAAAGTTCCAAATAACCATCCATAATTTGTCATTATTGAACAGACACCACAATACATAGGGAAGTGGTATTGAAATGAACATTTATATAGTTAAACGAGGATTGGTTGAGCGAAACCAATATTCATTTAACTGTTTTATTGTTTGAATAATAATTCGTGTAGGAGATTGTACCGTCCACCTGTCCGACTTTTATTGACCAAATATATAGTGAGTATAGAGCTCCTAAAATTGATTCGCCAGTAAGCATGAAACGCACGCATACATAAGATTTTTACCTTCGTTCATGCTGGTTTTGGTGTATACTTCTGGTTCTGTTCGAAATATTATGCTACTTGCTACGCAACACTTTTTAAGCGAATGTTTATATATTAGTTCGCCGCGACAAACTTTGTCTAACTGTTACCTATTTAATCGAATGATGTAATGATTAACGCGAAAAGTGATGACTGATGTCGTCCAAGGTCAGAGTGTATGGAGTTGATGGAGTAACAGGTGTTCAGAAGTATATGAACGAATATATCTTCTATGTAAATTTAATTCGTGTTAATTTGCTTCAGGGTCATTTATTGTACTATCCTCTACATCTTACTAAATTTCTTGTCGCCTTATTGTGTATAACAATTACTATCGAAGTCTTATGTCAATTTATTGCAATATAACGATGATCTTTGCCTTACTAGGTTACTTGTCTGATTTTCGCTTATTTTAATTTCATATCTTAATTATGCTAATTTTTCACATTTATTTTCGGATTATTATTCCACGATGATTTACTACTGTTGCTTATAATTTGTATTACTTCGCGTCCTCCCCAACCATTAATTTGAACATTTCAAACGCTAAGTAAAAACAGTTATTTAATTCAAAAGAGTATTATGGTTGAGGCGGAAAATAGATAATCTACACACAAGCGCACACACATAACTAATTCTAGTATTTAGTCTTACGCAAGAAGTGGGTACTTAACATTACTTAGATGGATGTCCACAAATATGTAAATATATTTGAACTGGACGCTTCATGGTTATACACGCACGCCTATTTGTGAAACAGTAATTGCTATTTGATCAGCCAATCGCGACTATAAATGAAAGGAAATCCATCATTTTCTCTATCATTTGTTTGTTGAAAAAATACGCGAAGATTATTGTCGAAATATTTGAAGAGTTAATGTGGACAGTGATTTCAGTAACGTTGTTTGGCAAAACACGAACCTGTTAATTGTGTAATACCCGATCACGCTGAATATTTTTTTCTTTCAAGCACTCCTCACTATCTCCATTTTATATTAAACTTTGATTAATAAAATACACATTGTTGGTTGCTGAGTGCTGATGAAATAAGATCGTGTGTCTGAAATTCGGTGTTCAGTATCTATCGTTTTTTACTGTATCAATGTGCTTTGGTAGTGGAATTTTTACATTTCTCTTCACAAACGAGCATATTATTTATGTGTAATCTGAAAATAGTTTAGTTAAACGATCGTTGGTTCCGCCTGCGATAATAATTATTTGAATCAAGGTTGCGATCTTGATATAAACACCAATCCCATTATGTATACATTTTTAAGTATAGACCAAGCATTGTATAGTTTAGAAGATGAACTTCATCCAGAGTGGCTCATTGGTAGAGCAACAGACTCCGAAGCAGATGTGCCCAGGTTCGAACCCAGACCGCAGCAAATTACGGATTCATCATCATGCATCCAACAATGAGACCTAACTTATTAGAATTTATAGACGCGCGTACGTTTGTTACCTTTTGAGTGGTTATTAAGTCACTGGTTATTTTTCTTTTGCTAACAATAGAACGAGAGTTAATTATTCAACTGAATGATAATGATGTGTTTAATTAACTCTATCCTGGTAAGTTAAGAAACTATAAATTAAAAAATGAGCGCAGTTTTACTTTGGAAAAATTAAATTGCAGCACGACAGGAAATCTTAACGCCAGTCAGACTCCGTTCCGCTTATAGATAATGTTTCCGGTGATATTGTAGCATACGAAAATCCTATTACAGCATATAATCTGGATCAAAATTTCCGCATTGATAATCTAAAATAATATTACCGCTGTTTTATTATTAGGATTTTTACGAGAGCATGACATTGATTTGTTAACGAATTTATAATTAATATAATTATTTAATATATATTGATTTTATTTCTCCTTACTATCACCCTCTTTGTATCCTTATGAATGAACCATGGGATTGTAGATTGATTAGACTTTCAATTTAATAGTTTCAAGCATGATTCCGTTGATAAGCTATTTTTACATTCAGGCCCTTTGGCAAGCCATCTATCTTATTTAAATAATCTATTCATTTGGCTTTATAATATGGTGTTTATCATTTTATGGGAATTTATGTTATAAACCGATCTACACCTAATTGTCTTTTTAGCTTAAGGTATATGTCTGAATTGTGCATAAGCTTTTTTCGTATGTTATTTTTCATTAAATCAGTAGCATTAAATGATACATACCACATCTAGTTCTACTTCTGGTCATTCACAAATATTCACGTACTGACATTGTATTATCGTTACAGACAACAACAAAACAGCCTTTAATAATCAGGGCTTCATTGGATTTGAGAAAAAGAAAAACTAAAAATAAAATAATGATCAAAATACTTTAAAACAACATAAATTGTTAAAAGAGAGTGATTTATGAATGGGAAAAATTTGTTCAGATAAAGATACTAACCTAGGTAACACATGGACATGAGGCAAACTAGATAGCTACACAACACCGTTAAGGCCAGGTTAGTTTTAAAGCAAGGCAACAACGGATATACATTTTTGGTGAAGTTTTCGCTATATCGCGCTCTAGACACAACCAAACCTCGCAACCACTTATAATCACCATCATCATCAGCATTATGCACAGCAATATAAAAGTATTTAATAACTAATGTTTCACTGACATAACAATAAGAAAAATAAAACAAAATCACGTAAAATTTTAGAAACTATAATAATAATGATAAAAACAATTATTTAGGCAAATAAATTATTAAAGAAGAGAGATTTATGAGCGGGAAGATCTAGTTTGTCGGAGTATATTACCTAAAAACAGAAGTGAGGCAAACTAAACCTCTAAACACCAATATTATGGCTAAGTCAGAATTAAGACAAGACAATATCAGCAATTCAGCCTCCTTTTGGGTCATATACTAACCGATTTTGATATAAGTAATTTCAACTAAACAATAATTGATTGCGCAGGTGCTGGTAACAATTCTCTAAATTAAGTTTGCGAGCTTGAAGTAAGCGCCAATCCCAATGTATGTAATCAGTCGTGCGACTGGCGGTAGTTTTGCTATGTTGTTCGACGGCTTATTAAATACAATGGGATTTGTGTTTACTTCAAGCTCGCAAATTTGATTTAAAGAAAAGAGTAATTTCAACTGTTTCTGCCATGTCAAAATCTGCGCTCCTGGTTTCTTACATCAATCTGGCGCTGGATGATGGTACAGAGCTCTACTTGGCAATCGAATTGATGGCATACATAAAACGTGACCGAGACAATAAAGATAATGGAGCCTTATTTGTTTTTCTAACGGGACGCACTTCTGGCAGATGCAAAAATACGTCTACATATGTCAAAGTTGTTTATTCGTTGTTGGCAACCAACATGTGCTATTCTTCTCAAACATCGACGGTCAGATTGTAATTCTCAATTTGGGTGAACTTTAGCATAAATTTATATCCATCAGGTTGGTATCATGTACCGACTCGGAAACCATAGTGTTAGTATCCAGTACTCATCGATTTCAAAAAGGTATCAGTTACTAACACAATAGCCATTGTGTTAGTATCCTTTACAGACTCGGCATATATATTATATAGTGTGAGTTAGCATTGAAGTCGCATTGTCGTTGACTTTAGATTATGTTAGCTTCACTATTACAGGTTTACACATTCGTCTAGGAGATTGTACCGTCCTATCATTCCACATTCTTCTACCAAATATATAGTGGTTAAAGGGCGTAATACCGGCTCCTACTGATGAGTCGCCAGTAAGCACGAAACGAATGTGCATGAGATTATACTTTCCGTTCATGCTGCCTTTGGTTTATCCTTCTGGTCACAACTAAACTAATTTGTTACTAGGTTCGAAAAACCTAATACATACTTGCATATATATTAGGTCTTCGCAACAAACAGTATTTAATCGACGGTCAGATATTTGTAATCGTCTAAAATCGTCAACTTTATGGAGCCAAGTCTCACTAGCGTATAATAAAACTGCATACAGGTACGTTGTAAACACGACCTTAACGACAGAGTGAAATACTCGCGTTTCTCCATAAATGGCGAAGATTTTCATACTTACCTCGTCAGACATATGCCTGCGTTATTGATAGAGTTCCCAAGATATGTAAATCTGTCTATATCTGAACTTTCGTGGCAGCAGTGTGTCTCACTGATTAGAGCACCAGGTTCGGACACAGACGTGTCCAGGTTTGATCTATGTCCACGTCAAATTATGGATAGTACGTGATGAATTCCCAATAAGAATGAAACCGGTCTATTGGATGAATTATTTTTACAACAATGTACAATTCTTAGTTTATATTGACAAATGTAGGTACTTAATGGGTCAGGTGTTTATATCAAGATCGCAACCCTGATTAAAAGTAATGGTTATCGCCGCCCGCGCAACCAATTTTCGTTTAAATATGTAACATTTAGATACTGTTTGTCGCGGCGAACAAATATATATGTATTCGTGTATTAGGTGTTGTGTAGAGGGAACAAATTAGTTCAAATAGAACCGGAATGATATTCCAAAATCAGAGTTAGAGTGAGTGGTGGATGATTCTGTAAAATTATCTTACATTTTGAGGGCGCGAATTTCATACTGAAACACGGAAAAATTGTCCGATAATCTATTCAAAGTGGCCTGGGTAGCACATCGATTGTCGAATAATAGTACGATATCGTCTGATTAGTCAAACTCGACTAGTTTACCGCCCGGGAAAACTTGAACAGCTGTATTGTTAATTTGTTGAAGAGTGCTTTTCATTATGACATCTGTTATAAAATTCAACAAAAAGGAGGAAAGTGGACAGAAAGCCTTGAAGAACATAATTACTAGTTTCAAAGTTGTGCGTCAAATCGTTGTAGACCATAATGCGACCAGAAGTGTTTGTGTAGAGAGAAGGCACATTACTTTTAGGCAGAATATCGAATAGAATATTGCGATCCATTGATTCAAATGTACCCTTGAAGTCAAGAAAGGTGGTTTGTGTGGGACGCCGATAAACATATCGCTGTTAAAGCACTTGCCTTAACGTAAACATATTATCTATTCAACCTCGTCCTGAGTGGAATCCGGCCGTGAAGCGCTAAGACAATGAAGAATAATCGAAGCAAATAACCTGGACACGACTAGAGTCAAGTTTATACCACGATGAATATCACACGAATTGCGATTTTCTTTTTGAAGATAGAAATGATAGTCGACTCATTCCAATCATGTGGTACAGTCTCATTCCATAATGGACGAAAAGGGTTAGTCAAATCTCCCGAAATTTTATTTTGGCCATCCTCAAATAAGCCCGGAAGCAAATCGTCAGGATCTGGATTTGTGACGTTTTAATGTTTGGATTGCATATATCTCTGATGGTTCATCGATATTAACATTCCACGTTGTTGATACAGACATGCTTTCGGGAATTTGAACTGATGCAGGAGCCCAAGAAAATTGATTTTTGAAGTTTTCATCCCATCTATCAAGACGAATTATTTTATTTGTGATTTGGTGGTTGTTACTTTTATTTATAGTTTCGATAACTTTTAATTTTCTTGGCCCTGTTGCATGGATAATTTGAAACAAAAAGCGGATATTAACTAATGCGAACGCTTTTTCTAACTCTTTAGCCCTTGTAATTCAAAAGGATTTGAGATCGAATTTTAGACTGCGCTTGAGTTGGCTTCTTACATTTATACAAGGAATAATTTTGAGCCGAGCCAAGTGAAATAAGGTGCCCTGTTTTGAATATCTCAACAGATTTTACTGTCACATACAATAGTAACTGCATTTGGTATAGTGAAGCTTATCTTCGTCAAAAGTAAATTATAATTTAGGCCTACATGACCGGTTTGCTTTGACTTTAAAATATATTCAATTTTTTTGTTGAAAGGACAATTATTCGAGTTTGCTTACATTGATTTTGAATTTATTATTATTACCCCAGAAAGTTTAGTGCAAATCTACAACGAATAAATGCGTGATCCGAGCCGGCATAAGTGTTCCAAAACGCGCGACAATCCTGCATGCAACCACGCCATCTATAACTAATTGCTATATGAACTCTTTGAGACCCTAGTTGTCCGGAAGCATGAGGACGCCACGCGGCGTAACGTCAGTCAAGTTTTTACTACTTAAATATAATTTTTTCCGCGCAGCTGTCTAAAGGCCATTCACCATTACCGTTGCGTGTCGAGCTTAAAGTATATCTTCCCCCTAAATGAAATTCTAAGTTACTTAAGCGCACAATTTGAGCATTCAGCCACCCATAACCAAGTCTTTATCTTAACTTCGTGCTCTACTTAGTATGGAGCTTAACTTGGAATAAAAAGCGTCATTGCTATCGTCTTTGCTGCAGTCTACAGGAGCATATGCATATAAAACAGAAAGGCAAGGTTGATTATTTTTTTACATTGATTCGAATAGACTTTTTTAAACATGCCGCACAAAGTCGGTTATTTTCAGGGATTCATTCAATTAAGCAATTTTTAGCTTGTGTACTAAGGACAATACCGACGCTGCATTTAGCGACTTGAGAAAACTCCGTGAAGCAAGATATTCAAATCTAATAACGCGTAGATAAGAATGGTACACCCAGTTTATTAATGCACATAGGATCCTGTATTCTGGTTTCAGATACGCAGCATACATCGATTTCTAATTTATTCAACGTATATTAAAGAGCTTCTTGTTGTCCAAGTTGTTATAATGATCGCACATTAAATTCTCCTATATCAAATCCTGACCTAGTTTCTCCAATTGTCGTTGTGCATCGAGCTTAAAGTTTTTCTGCCATCTAGATGAAATTTTTCGCTACTTCAATGCCAAATTTGAACATTCATGTTACCCATAACCAAGACTATATCTGAACTTCTTGCTCTAGTTAATAAAGAGTTTAGGTATAACTAGAAAGCATCGTGTCTTTTGTATGTATTGCAATCGGTTGGAGCATATGTCGATAAAACGAAATGGTAACGTTGATTGCAGTTTCTGGTATTGATTTTACTAGATGTATTTATGCGTGCCGAATAAAGTTCGATGTTTACGAGGATCCAGTTTCGCTCGTGAGCTAAGGACATTACCGACGAACCATTTAACAGCTTGAGAATACTCCGTGAAACTAGAGGTGAAAACCCAATGACGATTAGATTGGGATGGTTCACCCAGTTCTGTAATGCTTTTAGGATTCTGCATTCTGGTTTCAGATATGCAATGTATATCGAGTGCTAATTTATTTAACATACGTACGAGAGCTTCTTGATATCCAGCTTGTTTCAATATTCGCAGAAAAAATGCGCCGACGTTAAAACATTCCAAGGCTTAATTAAATGTAGTCTAATTGAACTAATTTCGATATTTTGCAACCCGATATTAGACTCAGGGATATGATAAATACCCATCATACTCATAGAGTGTTATTGTGAAATTGAGAAGATAAAAGAGAAAGAAAAGAGGCTGAATCTTAGAGGAAGGAGACTTCGGTAGCCTGATTTCGCTTATTTACCCTACACGACCGCGGATTAAGTGACTCATTTTGTTCTACTTAACGGACGATGCAGTACGGATTCATTCTAGTTCGTATTGTTTATGGTCATTTGTGACATGTAAAAGCACACTGGATCGCCAATTCCTATTTGGAATGGTTTATATTCAGTATTTTCCTTATCTTTAATAGTCTTCAAACCAAGGCTGATGCGCCTCGCGTTTATCATGCTTGCTCTCATTCTTTCAGTACCCATTTAACACTAAATGTTACTTTATTTAAACTAAACTCGAGTCTTCACATGAAGTGAGATGATGACTATCCCATTAAGCCCGGAAAGGTTCATGCTACAATTCCCTGGTGGACTAGCTGGTGTCGGCAGTTTATCAGGCCTGAAATTTACATGAATAACTGTGTAGAACTAAGAAAAGAATTTTATGAAGAGGAATCCACTGTAAATCTGTCACAAGATCGCCATTGATCTGGATTGGATGGCATTTAGCACCTGGTTTCCAAACAAGAACAGTGATGCGTATGTGGACTTCATCCTAGTAGATGAACGGTTTCTAAACTATATACGGGTGTAGTTTAGTTTAGCTGTTTCTATTATGTCAAAGTCAGTCCAAATTGTTTCTTACACCAACGTGGTGCTGCTTGAGAGAATAATGCTCCTTTAGACAATCGAATTGAAGGCATAGTCTGCCATACGTTTTGGAACGATTGCGTTTCAATTATTTTTGTTAGTAAATTAGTCTATCTTGACTAAAAAAACGATATTGTATTATTTTTTTACAATTGAGATTCTCCGAAGGCCACTTTGAATAGATTAGCTGTATATATGATTGAGACAATGTGAGTAACCAGGTGATTATTTGAATCGCGGCAGCTTGAATAGATTTCTCCAAACTTCGCCATTTTTTATGAATTCGTGCATCTTCACATGTCTTAAAGTTCAAATGTACATTGCATCTGTACACGCAGTTCTGTTCTACAGCTGGGAGACGGTACATTTGGTATCGAAGATTTTATCCACTTTCGGAAATTCGACCACCGCGGTTAGAGAAGTAAAGCTAATATGGGCTAACAACAACGACCAAAAACGCTGTTTTTCGTAGATGCATGTTTGGTTTTATATTATACATACACATAAAGCTACATCAATTGCACTGTCTCAGTTTTCCCTATGTCTCGACATAGTGTGCAGAAAAGCGGGCTATGATTGTTATTATTAAGCGTTGACCAATGAATTTATAAGCACATGAAGTATAGGATAGTAATTATAGTATTATTATTTACTTTACAGACGATAATTTATTAGAAAGGTGTCTAGTTTGTCATGTATAAGCCTTTCTCATATATGAAAATCTTTGTTTACTTTTAAATAGTCTATCATAATAATTTATGGGAAATTAAATGCGATTTTAATTTTACAATTATGAATCATATTTGCCCGACTAGAGCCATTCCAATGACTAAATTGATTTAGCCATCACTCTTAATCAGTAGGCTTCCCGGTGTTTGTATCGTTTCGGGTTGATCATGTTCTATCGATAGTTTGCTTTTTTGTAGTTGTCCGTAGGAGAAAAATTCTTATGAAGATGTGCAAAATGTGCTTCAAATAGATTGTTGTGCCAGATTTTGAGGTTTACACAAAATCAAAAAGGTTATGATTTGGCCTGACCGACTTATATTGTAATCAAGACAAAAACGAGTTTATTGTCAAGCCGTACAAATTTAGCTTGGTTGCTATGTCAATACGCTTATTGAGTTCCATTAATGTGTAGGTACGTATGTTTGTTGTTCATGCTTGTAATTGTAGTTGTTGGTGTATCTATGTGCAAACAAGCAGTTCACGTAGAAGGCTCAGTCATATCTGTTGGCGCATTGTAAATCGAGACCTCGTAGAAGTAGCAGTCTTTTTATGTATGCAGACTAAATAGGGAATTTCACGTATACAGGTGAATAATCTAAATTCATTAACCCAAACACATGCACACACATGCATTTTCGTTTGGTTGTATTTCTTTGATGGATGCTTTGAACGTATTTGTTCTATGCACCCCTAGATTGTGGTTTAGTCATCATAAACACAAAACTCAAGTGTATTGTTGTTTGGGTATGTTGATATTTTATTGTTTTATATCATTCGAATCTAAAAATATCTGCATACTTTTAGTATTACCGAAGTAATATATACGTGATGAAATCCCGCCAAAATACTTTTGTATGCAGATTGATTGATATATATATATATATATATATATATATATATATATATATATATATATATATATATATATATATATATATATATATATATATATATATATATAGGAAGAAATATACTGTGTAAGATTCGAACGTAATCGACATAATATATATATATATATATATATACCATGACCAAAAGGCATTTTCTAGAGCAGAAGTTGTTTGCTGTTTGCAAAATGTGCCTGACGAAGCCCTACTATATTTTGTTACGATATCCTATGCAAGGCTGACCTTTATTTTTTGTTCTTGGAACACACTTTAAACATTTGCTTGCTTACGCTTGTTTCTCCGTTTGTATGCCTTTGTGTGCGCGTGCCTTAATGGTTGCTGTGTTACCTATATTCAAAATAAAATTATGTTCTATTACAAATGGAGTAACGTATGCCTACAGACAGGAAAATATTCATCATACAATAATTCATTTATTCCTTTGCAAATAGCCATGTACAGAACAGTCCAGTGAAATGGAAGAAATTTTTTACTTTGACACACACTCACACACACACACACACACACACACACATATATATATATATATATATATATATATATATATATATATATATATATATATATATATATATATATATATATATATAGAAAACCAGGCTGTCCACTGTAAAAACTGTAAAGTGACAGTGCGTTTCTTTTTTACTTTAAAAATAAGGACTCGTAGATTTGTTACTTTTATCTGATTGTTGTTAACATTTATCGGTTCGAACGAAATACTAAGCAATTTTTTATAGTCTTTTTAAAATTCTATTGGATATCATCATAGTCTTTTAAAATATTATGCCAATTATGCAAGCTCTAAACTTTGTTCAATTTTACTGATAAAATTTATATTTAAAAGATAGAGAACGATTAGTTCTTTGCCTTATGGGATCAGTCTATATTATGGTGTAAATTATGGGTATATATATATATATATATATATATATATAAATCGTTTTTATATATATCCCCGAATGAAAATTTTTTCTGCCCTTATTTATTAAATCATTTAGTATCTGAAAGACTGCTATTCCGTGTTTATATGAAAATATTCTGTGTTCGTCTAGGCTAAGTGTATAGCTATCAGAATACTGATAACAGAATTTGTCTCCCCAAGACAAATGAGTTTCTTCTTTGATACTCAAGTATTCTTTGAATTTTGTCGGAGTGCCAGCTTCATATATTCCAATGCCGCGTTTTGCGTACGCGGGTAGTAGCTTTGCACGGACAGTTTCACAAAGATCCGATTGATCACAATTTCCAATTTTGTTTTGTCTTTGATCGGGTTGACTTATTATTCGTTCCAATGGAAATGCGATTCTATCACATCTTTGTTTACTGGCGACGTTTCGGTGCCTACTTTCCAGCACCATCCTCAGGCAACTATACACAGTACAATAATCACAATAGCAGATTTAAGCAAATGTGGTAACCTCGTTCCAAAACCGTAATATACTGTATTTTATTTAAAGCCGCAACTCTAATGTATACAATGGTGTATGAGGTATTGCGCACATAGTAAAATATTAGTTCATATATGGAGCAGCAAGTTACTTAGAATAGTGGATATAGAAAATAGGGAAAAGGAAATGAAAAGATTAAGGAAAATATTCGAACTAAATGGTTATCCGTCAAGTATAATAGATAGATTATTAGATGAGATGTTGCAGAGATTTAATAAAAACATAATAAACAAAGTAAAGAATGAAAAAGAACCGGATAAACATAAAATTATGGTATTACCTGATTCAAAATTGAGCAGGAAAATTAGAATAATAGCAGCTAAATACAATATTAAAACAGTTTTAAGACAATCGTTTACTATAGGCAATAAACTACCTAACCAAAAAGAAAGAGTAGAACCCCTCGAGACATCAGGAGTATATGCGATACCTTGCAAAGAATGTAATCTCAGGTATATAGGCGAAACCATGCGACCTATAAAGGTTCGTAGAGGTGAACACAAGACAGCCTGCAAATATGGACACATTCAAAGATCAGACCTAGCTAGGCATTCGAAGGAAACGGGTCATGAAATAGACTGGGAAGGATGTAAACGCATCGCGTTATGCAACCGCAACAGATTAACTAGACTAATTAGAGAGTCAATTGAAATAAAATCAGGAAAAGGTGTAATGAATGTAACATCGGTAGAAAAATCATTGGGCCCAATATTTAATGAAGCATTTTCTACGGTCAGAAAACGTGAGGCTGCGGAACCTGAATTAAGTGGGAACCTAAGTAAAAAACCTCGCTTATAGAAAACTGATTGCGAATGAACTGTACCAATATCAATTCCTATATACTTATCTTTCTCAATAAAAATGTTCCAGAAGAGGGTATACAGATTTAGCAAGGGTTAGTAGATAGGACATTAGATTAGAGACATTTGACTCACACTGTTGCTTATATTTTATATATTTATGTAAGGTGGGAATATCTTAATAAATGAATAATACGTTAGTCCTAGAGAAAATATTCATGGTTAACAGCTATCAAGTATCCTTTTAAGAGGAACTCAAAATGTGGTAGATAGACGGATATATAGATAGGCCTAATGGTAGATAGATAGGTTTATTCTCTCTACTATATATATATATATATATATATATATTATATGTGTATATATTATATATAATGTATATATATATATATATATATATATATATATATATATATATATATATATAGACACAAATGAAGCAAGTTCATTTGTTTCGTGAAATGCATCTGATGAAGATCTACGGTAATGTAGATCGAAATATTATGAAAAAAGAAAATTACTGGAACAATGAAAGCTGCGTTAGTCAAAACGCAGATCAGGTAATTTCAACTAATTCAGTATCGCAACAACGCCATTCCTTCAATAATCATGGAAGGTCGAAACGCGTCGGTGCGTTTCGGCTGGCGGTAGTTTTGTTATGTTGTTCGACGACTAGTTAAAAACAATGGGATTGGTGTTTACTACAAGCTCGCAAACTTGATTTAAAGAATCAAAGCACGTGTTGGTTACCAACAACAAATAACCAACGCTGACATCCATAGAAATATTTTAGACCGAACAACAATTGTTCCTCGTTAGAAAAACGACGACTGGTTAAATACAATGGGATTGGTGTTTACTTCAAGCTCGCAAACTTGATTTAAAGAAATGTTACCACCACCCGCGCAATCAATTATTGTTAAATTGTATTGCCTATATATGTATATGTGGCGAAAGCTGCAAACAGTTAATGTTCGTGACTGCATAGAAATTGTGCAGTCGACATTTCCAGTCAAATTCAATGTATGCGAGACTGCTAGAAGTGAGAGCCGCATATCTAACTTTGATTTCCATATATTCAATGCGGTTTGATCCTCGATAGTCAGTTTGCCGTCGTACTCTGATGATGATCATGGAAGGTCGAAACGCGTCAGCGTGCGCGGTAGTTTTGTTATGTTGTTCGACGACTGGAAATGGTGTTTGCTTCAAGCTCGCAAACTTGATTTAAAGAATGATGCACATGTTGGTTGCCAACGAATAAATAACGCTGACATCCATAGATATTTTTGGATAGGCCAACGAGTGCTCCCTGTTAGAAAAACAAATAAGACTCCATCCATTGTGTTGGCTCGGTCACATTTTGCGTATGCCCTCAATTCGACTGCTCAGTAGAGCATTATTCTCTCGCTCGGCGCCTAATTGGGATGCGGAACAAATTTGACAGATTTTGACATGGCAGAAACAGCTAAAGTCAACTACATTAAAATAGGGTAGCATGGGCCTCGCTCGTCCACCAGGATTGTGTCCGCATGCACATCATAGTTCTTGGTTGGAAACTCTGCGATATGGCATCGAGTCGAACTTAATGTCAATCTTGTTGCAGATTTCTGGTAGAATCATCTTCGTAACTTACTTTTCTTAGTAGTGCAGAGTTAACTGTTTATGACGTGATACAGTACTGCTGATGTTGCCTTGCTTTACTGCTGACATGACAATAATGGTATTGTGTAGAGATTTAGTTTGCCTCACCTTTGCGTGTTAGCTGGATAAATATTACTAGGTACTCTTTCTAATAAATCTCACTAATAATTTATGTGGATAAATTATTATACTTGTTGTTATTTATTAAAAAAATTCGTGTTTTTGATGATGCACAAAGTCGGCTGCTTACGGAGACCCATGCAGTTAAACAAGCTTCAATTCATAAACTAAGGGTAATACCGACGCTCCATTTATCGGAACCAGAGTTTAGAAACCAATAAAGCGTAGATAAATATGGTGCACCTAGTTCTGTAATGCACGTAGGATCCTGCATTTTAGCTTCAGATACGCAACGTACATTGATTTATAATTTATCAAACGTACATGCGAAAGTTTTTTATTGTCAAAATTTTTGCAATGTTTGCGCATTAATTGCGCTGACGTTAAACCATAATTTAGGCACAATGCATGGTAGTTTCCTATTTTTTATTTGGCGATTCGTTATCAGTCTCAGGCCTTTGATCAACATCCAACATATAGCATCTAAACACTTTATGTCTAAATTGTGAAAAGGAGACAGAATCGAAAATAAATGAATCTGCAGCAGCATGCTTTCGCGTAACCATCTTTCAAGACTCCGCAGGCTCTTTCATCCAACGTGATAACTATTGCAGTATTGATTCATGTGGGTCGTACTGTTCATAAAAAGATTCTTCCTTATAAAAGAAGACTAGGTCCCTCGTTCATAATTGAGATGATTTGTGCTCGGTCCTTTTCTTCTCGTTGAAGACATACCACCCAAGGCTGACGAGCACTATTTGTTCGGGTGCTAATGGACAGTTTCATTCAGCACTCGAAACATGGCGTTCGTGTCTGGTACGCTTGCTCTCATTTCGGCACTACCCATTTATCTCAAAATGATACTAAGTAGTTAAGCCAAACTTGAGGCTTCACATGGAATAGGATAACGATTGTGTCTAATTAGACCCGGCCAGATTTATGCTACCATTACCATTTAACCTAAACAAATTAGGACTTATTTCTGAATTATGTTAATTTCAGCGAAATTAAATGTATAGACACAAGCACAAATACATGACGTATGCCCATAAAGTGAAACGACAGTTGCTACCACGAAATCAGTCATATGAATAAATGAAATTTATCATTTGATTCCATAATTGTTCATATTCGATAAGCTGAGCTGTCGACTGTCGAAGGTACTTGAAATAATTATCGATATATTGTGAATGAAGCCTAGGAGGACATGGAACACTCTTGTTATCAAAGAAAAGGACCAGATACCTGTGTAACATTCGTTTGCGCAACAAACGTTTTCCTTTAAATAATACCCCTATGATTGACTAGAGTACTTAATTGAACTTATTTAAATGGACTCTAAAAAGATATGTTTTACTTTTTGAGACTAATTACTCTCAACTAAGGAAATAAGCTCTAGCGTATTCCTCGGAACCTTTATTCCACCGAACTTTAAATAATCAGAACGAAGGACATCTAGTCAGGAGGCTTTGCGGTTCCTTATGACTACAAATCTTGTTCACTTCATCTATAGTAACAGTTGCGATATCAATATCCCAGTCATGCTGTTTGCCAAAACTGGCATATTGACAAGCAGTGCTTCCAAAATTTGTAAGCTTGTACTTTCCGGGCAGAATGAATGCTTATATATTTAAATTCGAGCAAATTACACTTCAACGCTGCTTCCAACATATTAACATTAGTGTGTCTGACAGCAAACACCGTGCAGATCCTAAGAAACTGAGTGCTAAATTCTCTTTGTTTTTCTTCACAACTGTGTGTTGAAGAGCTTTACTTGTAGAATAAATGCCGCTTAAGTTCTTAGGTTTTATCGTAGGAAGAAAAATCGAGACTGACTTAAACCTTTATTTCGTTGTTTTCCAGATACTGTTTTGTACTTTATAGACTCTCTGAAGGTTTGCTACGCCTGTTCTGCTCATGTTTAGTGAGCAGCTTTTCGAATGAATGAAGTTTAAATATGTTTTTAATGGCCAAAAGACGGATCAGATCAATTAATTTACCCAGTAGTGGTACACTTGCGTTCTGGATGAGGAGCAACGACTTTCTGCTTAGCAGAGTGTGATCGTTGTGAATGTGACTAAATTTCACCGTCCAATTGGCATTGTTCACGTTGCTAATCCTAACATCAAAATGCGGCTATTTTTGGGGTCTAATTTTGGTCAACATGCTCCGATTAAGGCTAAAGGGAAATTGAACGGACTTATTCCGATGTATAAATACGTTTAGTAACATTATCAAATTTGAAAGTACAACGCTTTAGTATTTGTGTTTTATCTGTTATGCACAAAAAAAAAAAAAAAAAAAAAAAAAAAAAAAAAAAAAAAAAAAAAAAAAAAAAAAAAAAAAAAAAAAAAAAAAAAAAAAAAAAAAAAAAAAAAAAAAAAAAAAATGAAAAACAAGTT